>KK121017.1:39587-71675 GCA_000611955.2 Stegodyphus mimosarum
CTAGACAATTCAACTTATTAGCTGCTAACAGATCAAAAAGTACAACATTTGGAGAAATTTCAATGACTTCAATTTCTGTCACAAATTTCAGTAGCCATTTGTCATAGGTGCATTTTCACACAAAATAACTGGTGTGGACTTTCTGTAAAAATTTTCTCTATTGGTCAACATTAAAAATTGCTATTTACTAGACTCAGTCACACAATTGTTTGCTGTATAGGTAATGCCACTAATTTTGGACATCAAATTAATTTCCTGTAACTCACTCTTCCATAAACTACTTGAGCAATATCTAATATCCTGATGTCATCCACTTGGTAACCAACAAACCAACTGCTAACCATGATCACAAATAGACCTCTGGACCATCATCTTTGCCAAAGCAAGGCAGTTGCCTCCAGAGAAACTAAGTGCCACAAAAGAAGAATTTACATACATGCTGGAGGAGTGAATTTGTTGGCCCTCAAAATGTTCATGGGCAAGTCCACTCCAATGGTCCCCAAGAAAAATGGCGACTGTTGTCCTTGTGTTAATCGTTTACCTAACAGATATCCAAGTCCTCATAGTCAGGACTGCATGCCAGCCTTGGAGATCAAAAATATTTTTTCTGCATTACATTTTACTCATGCTTATCATCAAATTTCAGTCAATCTAGCTGACATACCAAAAACTGTGGTCGTATCATCTTTTGGATTGTTTGATTTTCCTGTTAGGACTGTCAGCTGTGTAATGCTGAAGCATTTCCACATTTCATAAGCAAAGTCCTTCATGATTTAGATTTTTGTGTCCCATATTTTGATTGATGATATTCTTTAGCTTTGGCAAATGAAAACAGCAATCTTGAGTACCTTCGCTTAGCACTTTTGGTCAATATTTCATTTCTATGGCACAGTTGTCAATCCATCAAAATGTGTTTTTGGAAAATCTAGAGTGTCATTCCTTTGTTACGAGATTTCTTCTGAGGCTGTTTGTCTGCTTAGTGACAGAGTCATTGCAATTCAAAATTACCCAGCGCCAAAAACTGTTCAAGAGTTGTGCCATTTTCTGGCCATGTTAAACTTTTATTGTTGTTTCCTTCCTCATGCTGCTGCAAAGCAGGCACCTTTGCATGCATATCTAGTCGGGAGCAAAAAGAAAGATATGCAGCCAATTATCATTAACATCTCTTATCTACTCTTCAGAGCATCCTTTAGCATTAATAGTTGACGCGTCTAACAGAGCCATGAGCACAGTTTTGCAGCAACTGGTACAAGGAGCATGTAAGCTGCTGCATTCTTCTAAAGAAATTCTCTGTGGCACAATCAAAATATAGCATGTATGATTGTGAACTTCTTAATGCATATGAGGCAGTTAAACATTTTCGTCATATGGTAGAAAGTCAAGTGTTTTCTATCTATACTGACTATTAATCCTCTGATTTTCACTTTCCAACAAAAGCCTGACAGGGCCTTTCCTAGGCAAATGCACCAGCTCAATTACATAGCACATTTTACAATTGAAATTAGGCAATCAGACCTTTCGCTGTACTGTGATGTGTGGAACAATATAGTGCAGCTATACATTCCATTGAAATTCTAACATAGCAGCCTTCCATTATTTATCCCACCCTGGCATCTGTGCTTCCCGCATATTAATTCAACAGCATTTTGTATGGCCTGACACACAGAAGGGCATTACCATATGGGCTCAGGCATCTGCAAAAAGTAAAAACTTCATAGACATATTTGTGCTCCATTGCAATGCTTTGAGTTACTATCTGCTTGCTTCAGCCACATCCATATCAATTTGGTAGGATCCTTAGCCCCCCCCCATCATAAGATTATGCATACCTTCAAATGTGTTAACAGGTACACACATTGGCCAGAGGCTATTCCTACTGTGGACATGTCAGCTGACATGGTGGCCAAAATGCTTTTTTCTTCTTCATGAATTTCATGGTTTGGGGTACCCGAGTACGTTACCATGGACAAGGGATGGCAATTCAAATCCCAATTATTTACTTCATTAATGAAATTCTTGAGATTTAAGAAGATGCACACATCACTGTACCACTTGAATTTCAATGGACTTGTCCAGAGATTCCATCACTCTCTTAAGCAGCCATTAGATGTCATATTTCTGTTCACTTTGTTGATATTCATTGCTAAGACTAAGAATGACTTTTAAAGTGGATTGGGTGTTCTTCCAGTGTTGAAATTGTCGAAGGTGTCAATTTACCTTTACCTGGAGATTTTATAAACCCCACAAAAAACTCAAGCAACATGGAACCTCATGCATTTCTCAGACATTTGCACAAATCTATACCTACATTATCTTCTAGACCTCCCAGGGTACATTCTTTAAGACCTGTGTTTATTCCAAAAGAGCTCACCACATTCCTGCATGTGTTTTAAAAGTGCAATATATCAAAAAATGTCTCTGGAGCCTACTTATACAAGGCCACATCTAGTTCTATGTCACACACCCAAGAACTATTGAATACTTATCAGAAACAAAGAGGCAGTGGTGAGACTTGATCCTCTCAAACAAATTTTTATCTTTGCATCAGAAATTGCCAAGACTTATAAGTTAGTCACACCCCCTTCACAGGCACGTACACCTCCAGCTGCCACTGTACCATCACCTGTGCCTGGACCCCAGATGTCAAGTGTTCCCCAGTATACATGTTCTGGACACAGGGGCCAATGTACTTTTAATTGTAATTGCCAATGTACTCAGTACTTTTAATTTCATTGACACTGGAGGGGGAGTACTGTGTCGACTCTAATGAACTTGTGTTTACTCACCAACTGCATGCTTGTATCTCTAACTCCAACAGCAACAGAGATTCAGGGAAAAAAAATATCACATTTCATCATTACCATGCCCAGTCGGTCTTTTTTCTTCCAATGCAATTTATGTTAATTTAATGTGTAATAGTTATGTTATAATTGAAGGTTTTGTTAACAATAGCTTAATTTAAAATTAAGCTATTGCTTCAAATGCATTGTTGATCATATGAAAATCTAGCCATGTTTCTACATAAATATTTTGTTGCACCCGATACAGCAGCGTATCACAGTTCCAAATGGTACGTAACAAGACAGAGGTAAACTTTTTCAAAATCGACAAAGCCTCAACCTACATTAACTAACAAATGAGTGAAGAGCTGTAATACTAAGGTACCAGAATAATTTCAAAAGTAATGAAAAAATTATGCAAGTGATTTTGATGATAGGCAAATTAAAAACCACTGAATTTTAATAACTTTAATATAAGACATGTGTATGTCCAGTACAGAGAAATATTTCACTTGAAGCTAGTTAACCACAGGGCATAGCAAATGCATACAAAATTATTACATAAAAATAATTTTTAAATATAAAATCTTCAAAATGAAAAATATTTTCAGCAGATTAAATAACATTTCATTAATATTAATTCTTTACATAAACCTTTTAATTTTTATTCTTTTTTATGTTAGAAATATCTAAATTTCCAACATCACATTAAAAAACCATTTCATAATATGAGAAAGTAATAAAAAATCACATATAATGAAAGACTGAATGGAAACTTAGTTTTCATTGGAACATTTTATTTTAAAATTGTAATTCAGACTATTAAAGAAATCAGAAATATTTGGGATCATCTCAATATCAAATTCGCTGCCATGCTTTAGAAACTGATGGCTGCCTAAAATATGCCCAAACCAACCAAAACCTCTGCATTCAACGTAATAATAATACTAGCCACAAAAGAGACAATCTTGGGAACCCTCCTCGTGACAAGCACAAAATAATATCTAGCAGAAAACAATTCCAAATTTACTCCTACCTTAAAACCTAAGTCCTAGTCCAAAACATTTAATAACGCTAGCCCCAATAAAAAATTTATTGAATTCTTTTGAACAGTAAAGGAGCTTGCATATGTCTTCAGAAGCACTAAATTATCACAATTAACATTTCTTATTAATAACACCTTACAGCAGATAAAAAGTGTTAAAATCTCAATGAAGAAAATTTACATTTGATCCATAATCTTTGAAGAAATGAATACATTCTAAAATAATATTTAAATCTATTTCTTAGTTTCATTTTTTGCCCTGACATTACACTAGCTCAAAGGTAAAAACCAGATTGTTTGCTGTTTCCCTCAACCCAAGTAGTCAAGGATGCAATCAGTTATTTGAGGGCAAGACGACTACTAAGGCTTATCGTGCGTTTCTCTTCTCATTATTATTTTAATAATAATAAATGTTACACTTACCAATTTATTTAAGGAAATATATAGCACAGACATTTAAAATTAAAGCATAATTTAATATAAAAAATTCATTAAAAATAAAATAATAGTAACCATTTATGAAATATATAAGAACAAAAAGGTTTCTGTAAAATTTAAAAAAATAAATTAAAAATACAGGTAAAGTACTGTAGAAAACAAATTTATGAAACAAACAGAAGCGAAGGTAGTTATCAAATATAAGACTTACACTTTGTACTTCACTGACATTTAAAGCAGAAATGATTCTTCGCAGATGAATTTTGTAAGCACTCTGCGTATTTGCTTCCCTGTATATTGACTTGGATTTTAAAATCGCCAACACTATGTCTACAAGAGCAAAAAAGATTAACATGAGTTGCCTTCTCATGTTAATCTTTTTTGCTTACATAGTCAGTGCAGAGTGGAAGCACTCTTGAAGTAGTAAATTATATTGAATTTTGTTTCTATGAAGAACCTTTTTTTCTTCAAAATTTTCTAGGATACAGGGGATAATTCTGCAGTTCAGTTCTGGATAGTTTATAATTATTTGAAATGCTAAGTTTTAAGACAATTCTTCCACAACAGTTTTATGTAGTGTCTGCCTTACCTGTTATATAAGCAAGCATTTAATGTCTTGATTTTTAATATTATATTCAAAGCAAAAATTTCTCACATGAACTACTTAAAATACTATAATGAGCTACCAGTACTTCATGATCAGTGTTTTAGTAACCCCAACTCTACATGAACATTTTAAAAAAGTAAGAACTCACTAGATTAATTCTGTAATTCACATGGTAATCTTAATTTATAAAACTCTCAACACGCTTTTCAAAATGAGTATGTAAAATTATTTCATGCTTCCTTAAACAGTTTTGTATTACTTTTTTTAATTACAACAAAAAGTCTCAATCAGCAGCACATGGTAAACTATTTTTATTATTGTACAGAAAATACAACAAACTGAAGATAATTTCTGCATGATTCAGGAAATTAAATGTGTTATTACCAGACAAAACATTTACTGTAAATATAAACGAAAGTTTACAAACCAGTCACCCAGACAGTATAGTGGTTAGGAAAGCTTGCTGCGATATGGAAGGGCCTGGGTTCAAATCACAGAAAGGCATAGATGTTTGTAATGTATAGTGTCTTTGCCGCATGGGGGCACTCTAAATAAATGGTGAGCCGAAAGTCCTCTCAGGAAGTTGGAAGAGAGGTGGGAGACCCTCGGACCAGACCTCATGGAGTGCTCTCCATCAAAATTGGGGCGGATGTAAGCCTATAAGCTGTACTGTCACCTGTAAGGTTTTCAAGGCTCTAGCCAACAACAAGCACAGTCTTGCTCTCCTTGTCATGATGAATTTTGTGGGCTTGTTCTGATGTTCATGTCAGACAAGTGAGATAAGTCACAACAATATAACAACACAACACAGTTGACAAACCTCAACCAATATGTATTGGTGCAAAACAGTAAACTTACCTTGCAGATTCTTATTTTATTTACAATTATTCATTTAAATTGGCTGAGATTTATTAAAGAAATATCAGCTTACAAAATTACATTGTGTATTTTTTAAAACTATTTGTTTTAAATTTACCTGCATGGTAAAATGGTGCTCCACTCCACCAGTTTTTAATATCTATGACAAAGTAACATATTGAAAGCAAAGTAAATGCCATGCTCCCAGTGGCTAGTATGTAAGACACAGACCTGCAAATATAAATTAATCATATATGTTAAGACTAAAATTTATTTACTATTCATTATGATACCTTCACATAACAAAACATATAAAAGGAAAACTAAAACAAACAATAACCATAAAATAAACATAAATAGGCATCTACATAGAAGTTTAAACCATAACTCTTTCTTTTTTATTTCTATCCCATTAAAAACTTCTAAGTATTCTTATCATGTAAAGAAGCTTTTCAAGAGAGAAAACAAAAAAACACTTTTTAATATCTACATGCTCCTAAAACACTTAACAGTCAACTTGTACTTATATGTGAAATGTACATAGTAGTTTAAATCATAACTCTTTCTTTTTTATTTCTATCGCATTAAAAACTTCAAAGCATTCTTTTCATGTAAAGAAGCTTTTCAAAGGAGAAAACAAAAAACACTTTTTAATATCGACATGCTCTTAAAACGCTTAAAAGTTAACTTGTATTCATATATGAAATGTATTTTCTGTATTTAATGCATAGTTTTAGTAGAATAGTAGAAATACTTGTACCTCCTATATGGATGTTAAAAATATTGAATGGTTTCCATGAAATAAATTACGCTGATGCAACAATTTAATATAGTTAAAAGTTTAAATAATACACTTTAGTTATTAAATAAAAGACATTATTATCAAAATTATACTTACTTACCTTAAACTACAATGTTTGAGTAATTTAGAAATTGTTTTTGGATTTGCAAAATACATAAGGTCTACTGCAAAGTTCTGTCCAATAATGATATTTCAGGTTTCAATACACAGGTATTTATTTGAGACAAATATGCCCATCTCTCTTTACCACTGTATTTATAATAATTACGCTTCTTAACTAACTGAAAAAGTGTCTCACGTCATTATTAAGTGGGATATAATTGTGTAAACATGGCTAATGATACAATTATGACACCACACCAAAGAGCCATTACATCATGACCACCCTGCATCTGTAACATTGGGCTTGCCCAGGAACAAAACCACTCCGTATGCGCAGCTGATGGAGTATATAAAGCGGCTATGCATTGTCTTTCCAAACATTGCATGATTAGCGACATAATGGGAAAAGCAGATGATTTACCAGACTTTGATAAAGGTAAAATCATTATGGCTCAGCGATGGGGAACATCAATACGAGAAATGGCATGTTTAATGGGCTGTTTTTGTGCAGTTGTTGTGAACACATATTGAAAGTGGTGTATGGATGCTGAAATGACAAGTTGCAGGTCAGCAGTGTGTTATCGCTGGCGCATTGATTCCAGAGGAGAACGGAGATTACTACACATTGTTCGGTGTGACTGAATAGCTACAACAGCCAAAATCACAACCAGCTACAACAATGGCGACCCAAACAGTGTTTCACAACACATTGCACAGCATACATTGCTGCATATGGGTATTTGCAGCCGGAGGCCAAATCATTATGTCATCGCCAACTGCATCTGCAATGGGCGAAGAAACATCGGAACATCACAAACATGGAAGAAAGTTGTATGGTCCAATAAATCACGTTTTCACATCAACGGGTGTGTGCTAATATGCTGATTTCCTAATCAAACCCTGGCTCCCGGATGCACAGTTGGATGGAGACAAGCCCACAGCAGGGGTATTATGGTGTGGACAATGTTTTCAGGGAAGACATTAGGACCCATAATGGCCATAGAAGAATTGCTGATGTCTGTGCATTACCTGAACACCATTGCAGACGAGATTCCTCCATTCACAACAACAGTATTTCTGTCAGAATAATGCACCATGTCATAAGGGTCAAATGATCCGGGAGTGGTTCGAGGAACATTCCAGTGACTTTTAAGTCACGTATTGGCCTCCAAATTCACCTGACATTAATTCAATAGAGGATTTGTGGTCCCACCTAGAAAACCAAATTTGTACTGCCACGCTACCCCTTGCAAT
Source organism: Stegodyphus mimosarum (assembly GCA_000611955.2). NCBI lineage: Eukaryota > Metazoa > Arthropoda > Arachnida > Araneae > Eresidae > Stegodyphus > Stegodyphus mimosarum. The sequence goes on from KK121017.1 coordinate 47,474, forward strand.
GTGCAGGAATTCTAGGACCGGTTGGTGAGTGCTTGGTACCAGATACTTCAGATTACATATCAGCCCTTTGTGGAGTCAATGCTATGGTGGGTGCTGGCAGTTTTGAAGGCTAAAGGTGGTCTTACATGTTATTAACAGGGTGATCATAATGTAATGGCTCTTCAGCGTGTATTTTGTATGAACTCCAACAAGGAAGAATTGCTATAGAAGTGTTTAAATTTAGTGGAAGTTTTGAACAGAACATACAGGAGATGGTTCGAAAATTTAAAGCAGACTTATCTTAATGATAAGCCATTCTTTGGGGAACTATCTTTGATTGATGATGATATTGTTAAGACTATGATAGAGCAAGATCCTTTCTAGGCAATACTGGAGATTGTGGAAAAGCTTAATACAGCTCAACAAACAATTTCAGATTACATTCAGAAACTAGGATTGATCTATAAATTTTCCAGATGGGTACTTCAGGAGTTAAGCGAGAAAAATTTGCACGATTGAGTCATAACATGCACATCTCTGCTTCTGTGGAACAAAAATGGACTCTTTTTGGACTGGATGATAAGTAGGGATGAAAGGTGGATTATCAGCAAAAACATCATTACGAAAATAGAATACTGTGAGCTTGAACAACTTGCCCCTTTCATATCTAAACTGAGTTTGATCCTGAGTAAGAGAATGGTGTGTATATGTGATGTCCAAGGACCTAAAGGACCCATGGACCTTTTGCAACTTAAACTAAAATTGGTGAGATACTGTCAGCAAACTGAAAATTTAAATAAAGCAGTCAAAGAGAGGAGGAATGCAATGTTCAGTAGGAACATATCATATGGCATCATGATCCACATCATCACTACTGCATCATGATAATGCCAGACCCCACATTGCTTTGGTGACTCGTCATAAAAATCGCAGAATTGGGCTGGGAAATTCAGCCACATCCACCATAATGGAAATTATATTGTGCAATAAATATTATTAAAGGTATGAAAAATTTATTATTTCCTCCACCTCCCAAACAGGCAGAATTTTCTGGTAGACCTTATATTTAATTTTTTAAAACTATTTGTATTCGCATATTATATATTCAGGGAGAAAACCATTTTCAAGCATTTTTGCCCATTTCAGTCGAAAAGTTCTTCAGTATGTAAAAAATAGTTTTAAAACTAGTTTTTTTTTCTGTTCTTTGTCATACATTAGAATGATAAGAAATATTTTCTGAAGAAATTCCTGGGATTACGAGTTGTTTTGATAGTCAGCATTAACCCTTTTGCTATCAATGGGTAATATATGTCCCAGCAAGCATTTAAAATCTACATAATATGATTTGGCTCACTAGTCTTATGCAAAAAAATTAAGATTCATTAAATCTGTACTACATAAAATTAGAATACATTGAACACATAACAAAGTTACAAGTCGAGTTTAAAAAAATAAATTGGTGCTGAAAGGGCAGAATCATAAGCATTAATTAATTCTAACTTTAAAGGTAAATTAAATGTTTAAATTTGTTTTAGGAAGCATATATTAGGACAATGGAATACATTTTTCCTAAGAAATAATACTAAAATTTCAAGGGACATTATGCCATTGATCAATTATTTGAAATTTCTCTCTAACTGCAGCATGAAGCTTTTTTCAATATATCAATAATAAATGCTTCTCTTAAATATACTTACAGTTTACAAAGGCAAGTGTAAAAGATTAACTTATAAAAGTTTTATAATTTCCATTTATATTTGTCATGCAAAGATAGTATAATTTTTCTTTTTTAGATGTTGAAAAGATCTTCACATATGATTTTTAAAAACATATTAATTAATAAAGTGTTTTGAATTAATATGAGAAATTTTTTTCCCATAAATATGAACTTCTATTTCATTCATAATGAATCAGTATCAATGCATGAAACATTCATGTAAATTTTAACAAGTTTGAAAAACTGCGACCAGCAATTTCAAACTGCAATTTACTACAAATCTTCCTCTATTTCCTTTAGCTTGTAAATAGTTTTAAGAAGAAGGGGAGGAACAACTTTCTTTCTGCAGTTTTGATTTTTGTATCCTTAATTCTTCATAGCCTGCTGTTACTGAGTAATCCAGTTATTTAAAAGCTGTTGCTGCCTCTTATAGAAGCCATTTTTTCATTAGAAATAGGTTAAAATCAGTTCTGTTGAATATTCTTGCTATCTGCAATTTTCACTTTTCTATTACAAAAAATTTATCTAGAATCTCCTTTAAGATTCAGGATTTTCTTTTCCATTAATAAAATTTATGGTTTAATAAATAATAACACTCTCAGGAACTATGCTAATACAGTTTTATATGACCCAAATGAACATAAAGTATCTATTTTCACATTTAATTTAAATATTAAATACTATTAATTATTATTTATATGTATATAAGTAAGATAAAAAACATACAAATCAAAATTATAATTTAAAATAGCTCATTTTTAATCTGACTGCTTCTTCCCTTCTTCCTTTGAACTGCTGCGTTCTCTTTTGCTTATGCTTTCCGACTGGCAATGTGCTACTTTTCCATGCTGCTGCTCATTTGCCCAAGATGACGTCGTACTTTAAAATGGAACTTATTGTATTCTACTATAATTACGAAATATCTGCAAAAGTATGATTAGAAATACATAAAAAAAATAAAGATTGTGATTCGTCAAGCTTAGTTGTGCTAAAGGCGTCATCATGCTTTTCCACTGGGCCCTACCTTCAAGCCACAAAGGTCTACTCGGCTATCTATGCAATACTCAAAGCTGTTAAAAGTTCCAATGTTTTCATCTACACATTTGAAATCATTACACACACACATATATATATTTATGAAGGATAAGTTTATACACTGCCACAGTGTAAATATTATTCAACAGCAATGCAGGATGCAACTGATTTATATTATTACAAACTTTAAGATAGTCCAAGAATCTTCTGGTGATGAAAGATATATTTTGAATCACTGGAATTATTAGAACATCCTTGGAAGATGGAACAAGGAGACTTGCTGTTCATGATTTCCAATCAAACAGGTTGCAAATTCCTTTTCTCAACCAATTTGCTCCTTCGTTAATTCAAATTATAGCATTCATTTGAGTAGGTTGCTGGTAATACTTTTTATTCTGAGTGCCCTCTTCAGGATAATTGCAAGAGTTGATGGAATCGAATTCACAGTTTTATGAACACCTAAGTGATGTCACCATTTCCATTAATTTCCTTCATCAGATGAAATTCAGGAATCATTCACATATTCTTATTAGCTTTTATCACTATTGAGTCTATATTTATCAAAGGCAATGTCTTCATTTACTGCTGCATGGAAACTAGAGACGACTTGTTCTGCCATCCTACTATTTGTTCATTTCAGCCTCCCAATCGGTATGGTGGTTAGCGTTGCTGACTGCCGTGCCGAAGAGCATGCGGTTGAATCCCGGACAAGGCATGGATGTTTGTAAATGTACAGTGTTGGTGCGGCGAGCCAAAAGTCCTCTTGTGTGGTTTGGTGGAAGGGGAGAGGGGTGGGAGACACTCGGAACCTTTCCCCCCAGGGTGCTCTCCATCAAAATTGGGGACAGAACTGAGCCAAATCAAACTGTCACCTGTTAGGTGCTCAAGGCTGTTGCCAACGACAGGCATAATCTAGCACTCCTTGCCATGAGCAATTTCATGGGCTTGGGGCATTTACATCAAACAAGTGAACATAAGCAACAACAACAACACTATTTGTTCACAAATTGATTCAAAGAACTGATTTACTTTATTGAACAGACTGCTGATTCCTCCCCCCAAAAAAAGTGGTCATTCTTTTACAGTTTATCTACCGAGAGCTCATGTTGGACATGCCAAGAAAGTTCGATTCCCATTTTTGGGGTGAAAAGAATGTTTATCTTTTCATGTTGAGATTAATTTTTATCATTTCCCAACCTTTAGAAAATATTTTTATTCTAGAATTTTATTGTTAGTTCTATGTAGAGAGGATGTTTTAGGTAATCTCAACATTACATTTGAAAGAAATCAGTCTAGGGAGTTCATGGTTTGATAATTGATTCTTCCGATTCCACTGCTTATTCAACTCTTTTTGCTCTTCACACCATCCTTGTTAAACACTCCTAGTCACATTACTTATTTGATTCTTTTCTACTCTTTGCTTCATCTTTGTTAACTGTTCTCGACTCATTCACAGTTCTTGAACTTTTCATTAACTTTTTCATTTCAAGGTTATTGTTAGTGAGTGGTGAGTCATAAAAAAGAGCCGATTCAGTTTAGTGAGCAAATTATCTCATTAAGCAGTGGTTTGGTCCATCTTTAATGAAAACTAGTAAATAGAATGCCTAAGGAGGGGGAAAAACCATAGTGAAGCCTAACTGTGCACAGCTTTAACAGCTGAAATGTATCTGTTAATTACAATAAGGGTTTACAGTTTTTTTCACTTAAAAAATATATTTTTCAATTTTTATTACTTATTTCTTCACATCCACATATTTTTTATACAATTTCTCCCTTCTCATCTGATTTTTAAACTATCATTTAAAGAAGATTAACAGTATATATAACAGAACTTATAAGTTATAGCAACATTTTTAATTATTACACACTAGTAGATGAAAACTGTATGTCAGGGATATCTTCCCTTTCTGATCTCTTATTGACCTAATTTCAGTTTTGTTCTATTAAATTTAACAGGGGAAAAATACAAATTATAAATCAGATTTCCTTAAATCTCTGCATTCAACAAAATCTAATTTATCTAGTGGTTTTAATTACAGCACTTATGCTCAAAAGTATACAGGAATTTCCCTCAGATGATAATCGAAGGTTCCAGATAACTTTGGTCACATTAAAAACATGATACTGACATTCAAAGAATTACTAGCCACTTTCAAAGAGGAAAATGCATTTAAAATGATCACTTGATCATGATCTAAAGTATTTACACATCTTGGATCATAATTTTATTTTTTCTATTCTTCTTTTCTCTCTTCCTCCACACAGGGACAAATGTATCCATAGTAAGATTACCTAAGCTAAGAACAATAATGTGTGTGGGCGAATCATTTGCTTTTGAAGACATCAAAATTTTCTTTTCCTTAAAATGTAGGTGAGGCTTTAATTATTAACAACATAAAACAAAGACACAAGTTTGATAGTCATTTATATACTAGATTATTTGCATCAGGCGTAATGTAAAAGATATAGAATTATATCCATGAGTACTAAGAATGACGTACAGTGGTGAGCTATTAAGGGCTCATGCAAGCTGGTTGTTAAATTTACTTCTAATTTGCAATTCCTTGTCCTTTTTGTTTGTTTACTTATTCTAAGAAAACCATGTATTGCATGTCATAATCATACTATGATTTGTATTAGTCTTTTTTCAATTGTCATTCAGTAAGCTTCTTTATTAATATATTTTTAATGTTATTCTGAAGAAGCTTTGAGATAAGTAAACAACATTTCTGCTACAAGATTTTCTTTTGACTGTAAAATATAACACAGATTTGATGACAATACCCTTAACTGGAAAAAAAAAAACTTTTAAAAGAATTTAATCTTATACCTTAAGTAAACCATTTTAAAAAATCATTGTTTGGTCTTAGATCATCCTACTAGATCAAATGACAAGAAAAAAGAAAATAATGGGTTTTAACATTTAACATAAGGTATGTTGCATAATTACTCATTACTTTATGTAATTTTTGTAATATTTGATATTTTTTTAATTTTTATAAACTTTTATGCACTATTATTTGCATTTTCCCTTTTTGAAACACATAAAATATTTAATTTGACTCTAATATTTTGTTCTTATAAGTGCAGGCCCTTTGTTAAAATTTTCATACATCAACACTGATAATACACAAGTACTATTCATATAAAACCATGGAAAAACAACTTTCTCTATTTAATAAAACATAATTACACAACATAAATTATAAAATAGCATAAAAATTTACCATAAATTCTTATTCACAGGTATCCAGCCACCATTCTTAGAGCCCAGGCACAGAACGGCTGCCATAATCCCCTTTAAATAGAATGTTCAAATATAAAAAGAAAAATATAAAATGCTAAAGATTGAGGATGTACATAACAAATTTCTCACACATTACATATATTATTAAATGAAAGTAACATGAAAACTTATGAAGTGTAGTAAGAAATATTTTTATCAATGTTTAACTGAAGAAAGAAATCTATCAAAACACATAATTTAATCTCTCTCAAATAACATCATTCACTTATTAAAATAATAATAATAGAAAAACAAAATATAACATCCTTGAAAAAAACTTGGAAAACAAAATATAACATCCATGACCAATTACTACTAACTATGGCTAATAATGAACTGATTCCAAATATTATAGAATAAATTCCCGATTTCAGTATGACATCAAACTTTCATTATTTTATCAGGAGTATTGAATTATATAGAAATTATTTTAACAGACAGAATCTTACTTCAGTAATGAATGTATTAAGCATAAAAATTCTTAAATTATAAATATTGTTTAGATGTAAATTCAACTCTAAATCCTCCAACTAATTTATGTAATTAATGCATACATATATATAAGTATTTCCTTTGATTATGAAGTTTTTAGCATTTTCTTGATTCAAAGTATATTTGTCACATTTCTAAATTTGTTACCAATTAGCACAAAAACAATTACAATTAAAAGGTTATAGGTTAGGTTATTCAATTACAGCAAAGCACACAAGGGCTATCTGCCTAAAGGGAGGAATGCCTTTGTGGAGGACTTTCTAAGGGAAACTGGCTCGTATACACATTACACATGGGGAAAACCACGAAAACGCCCATGCAGCCAGCCCGTTCACGGGATTCGAACCTCGGACCGAACTACCAGTGTTCAGCGTCTTTACCGCTCGGCCGCTGGTGGGCCTACAATTAAAAGGAAAAAAATTAATAAGACTAATGGAAATTATTTCATATTTAATTATTCATATAGTAACTATATTCATTGATTTAAATACTATCAGATTCTAAAAGGGCAGAACTGAAAACGAGGAAGTGTGGGGGGGGCTGAGCATACTGAGTTATGAAAAATTTGATTTGTTGAGAAAAGCTGACATTAATTTAAAATTTTATATTTTGACATTGGATTCAGTTTATGAGAAGTTAGAATTTGAGCAGTCTATAAGTTCTAAAATATGAAACTGATATTCATTAATCATATAAAACAGTAAATTATTACAGTTATGCCAGCCCAGAACATCCAACGTATGACTCGGGCTTTCCATTCTTTATATGTCAATAAAATTTTTCCTGCCTGTAATAAAAATAAGACTGCAATATAATATATTTTGAAAATACATCAGATATAGTTATTCAATAAAATAAATTATTACTTTCACAGCATTTGCAATATCATTACTGACAGTATACAACTGTAACACAGAATTTTGATATTTTTGTACATTTACATATTAAATACAAGTTCATTTAAATATTAAACATACACCTAAATTTGTTCAAAGTATAAATTTGCATCAAAATCATAAGTCTACCTGTAACCCCAAGAAAACAAGAAATATTGATGTGAAAAATCCTAGAATACCCTCTGGATCATAAGGCTGTGTACTATGATAAATATTCTGAAAAAAAAATTTGTATAAATAGATTTAATGAAATTAAATTACTTTTGAATATACATGTCAAATAAAACTGCAGAATTTTAAATTCTAAGAAATTTAGTTTAAAAAATAATGAGTACTGCTCTGTTATTGGAAAATGATTAACAAAATGTATGAATGTATATGCATTACATACATGCATACATACATTTCTGGATCTGATCCTAATAACAGAACAGTATCAAATAGTAAATAGCTGAATACTATATTATCCAACTTAAGGTATCAGTACATTTAAGATCACTATATATCAGGCAGTCTTACTGAAACAAAAGCATTATATTTCAACTAATAATTTAAGATTTTTTCTATATTAATGCAGAAAACGTAAGTAACAGAAATATATGTTTTTTATGTATTAACCTTCAACAGATAATTATTTTCTGAATTATACAAAAATTTTCAATACTACAAAAAACACTGATTCACATTTAAAACAGCTTATTAACATCTTGATTACACAAAATGTAATTTAATCAAACATCCTGTGTTAAAATGCTTTTATGATATACCATATTTTATGGACGCACTTTTTTTTTTTTCAAAAAATTGCCTCCAAAATTCAGGTGTGTCTTGTACTTGAAATTAATATACAAATGTCCAAAGTTTGATTTAAAATTTCCACCAGTATTAAAAATGGTCATATATAATGGTCATATATTCAATGTTGCAGGACACCTATTTGTATATGGTAACACTGTCTCCCTCCCGCACTGCCATCACAAACCCAGAACATTGTCTAGAATGTGATGCATCATTGCAATCTATGGTACCAGTGAACTTGATTTTAAAATTATTTGTGTTATCGGTAACAGTACAATATTTTTGTTAATTGCTAGTTTTGCAATGGAAAAAAAATAAAGGTATATATCATATGATGATGGCTATAAATCGAAAGTAATAACATATGCAGAAGAACACGGAAACAGAGCAGCTGAGTGGCATTTTGACCCTCCTCCAACAGGAAAAAAAACATCTGCAATTGTCAGGGTAGTAAAGAAAAACTCAAAAAAAATTAGGAAAACTAAATGTGTAAATAGACGGCTGAATGCAAAATGGCCAAAACTATAGTCATGTATTGAAATGGATTCAAGGTCACTGTCAATATAGCACTGGAATTAATACAAAAAATTATTCAAATACACCCTTGTAAGCTAGCGCTACAAAAGAACCTTAAGCGTGTAGTTGGTTGGTGCTACAAGTTTATGAAGCGCCTCGGACATAGCATGCGAACCATATCTCGGAAAATTTTCCAAGAGTATGAAGAGAAAATATTACCTTTCAATCGCTTTGTTATTCAACATTGAAAGAAAACCAGTGTGGAATACGAACGAAACTCCTCTAACATTTGATGTACTGAGTAACAGAACTGTTACCATGAAAGGTGCTAAAACTGTAACTATAAAAACAAGTGGACATGAAAAAATGCACTACACTGTTGTCCTTTCATGTTATGTTGATGGTACTAAACTTAATCTAATGATCATTTTCATGTGAAAAACAATGCCAAAACCTTCTGAAATACCACCAGGTGTTGCTGTTCACATACATAACAAGGGTTGGATGAATGAGGCTAGTATGAAATAATGGATTAACATAGCATGGGAGAGAAGGAAAGTTGCTTTATTGAAAAAGAGTTCTCTTCTTATGCTAGATCAGTTTAGGAGTCATTTGAAAAATTCTGTGAATGAGAAATTGAGACAGGGAAATACAGAGCTTGCTGTCATTCTGGGAGGACTTACTTCACAACCTCTTGATGTCTTGATAAATAAACCATTTAAAGCATATATGAGACAGGAAGGGGCCAAATGGATGATGAATGAAACCCAACATGAATTCACGCTGAAAGGAGCTTTAAAATGACCTACAATGAAACAATTGTGTCAGTGAATAAAACAGTCATGGTCCAGAGTGAGAGAAGATATTATTGTTAAATCTTTCAAGAAGTGTGTCGTAAGTAACCCTCTTGTTGGCAGTGAAAAACCATCTTATATATGAAGAGGAAGGATTTTGAAGGTCAGTTCCTTTTTTTTTTAAGTCTGACTTTGCAAACTGATAATAAAATGGTAGAAGTGTTATTTTTTAAAAAAACTGCTTAAAAGTTAAGGTGCATCTTATAGCCTGAAGCGTCTTATAGCCTGTAAACAGTAAAATTGCATACTGATAGCAATAACAATTTTTTTGACATTAACATTTCACTGAAAAAAATAAGATGTATAAATAACCATTTACATAATTAGCTTCACATTAACAGTTATACATGTATGTTGCATACAAAATCCTTATCTTTTAATGAACAGCAACAAAATGCAATGCAGTTCTACGTAAAACATGGTTTTGATAATTTTTTACAGACGTTAAAATTCAAAAATTAATAAATAAATAAATACAGAAAGAAATAAATTATAATTCAGATATTTTTAATTATCCCTGCTTGTTTTAAAATAATTAGTCCGTGATAATGCCCAATACCATCACTTTTTTTAACTTTATTTCCGTTCTCAGAAAATAATACTGAGATATAATTTCATTTGATAAAAATTATATCAAATTATCAGAAAAATTTCATACAGCATGTGCCAGTAATTATTTCAATAATTTTTTAAAAAATAGCATGTAAAAACTAATTCACAATACATATGTCTCAGATCTTAACATGCAAGAAAAGCCTTAAATATTCCATACACCACTTTTGTGAAAAGGTTAGATGCTTCATTTCTTTCTCCTACTCTTTCCTTTTTTTATTTCTAGTTGGTAAAATGTTTGAAAATTAATATTAAAAAAATTATAACTGTGATTTGCATTAGAAAATAAGGAGTGAATAATAACAATAATAACTAGTAAATAACAAAGTAGAGTTACAGATAACTTTGGACAGAAAGTTAAAATTTTAATTACTTTAAAAGTCGGATTCTGGTATATATGAGAGTTCCCTAAAAGTACTCGATCAACATAACCAGCCGCACCTCCAGTGCACTGAGAATACATACCACCATCATGCATTCCTCCAGGACCAAAATATCCTCTGGAATATAAAGATTCATGAATAACAATTTTAAAATTAACACAATTTGAGATGGCATATTCAAAATGACAGGAACATTCTTTAACAAAACAAAAACACACACACGAAAAAAAAAAAAAGCAAAACTGCTGATAATAAGAAATCTCTTTTAAAAATGAGAATTTTTAGGTAGAACTCCAGTGGATAAAACAAAGTGTATTTGCGAAATACTAATTTGTAATAAAACAAGGATTGGCTACAGATCTCATAATAGAAGAGGAGGTGAAAGGTTGTAAGTGGGAATTTTAAATTTTGCAAAAATAATTTTTTGGTGCATGATAAACAAAAGAGATAATTCTATTTCTGTTACTTAACATCATAGTCAAAACAGATGTAATTTCTATTGAAAATATAACATCTGATGATACATTTCATACTTAATGAATTTATTAAATGAATTAATATCATTTGGATAAATTGGTCCTTACGTTAGTTGTACATAAAGAAACTACATTATTAAGACTATATAAAAAATCTTCATAAGATGACAGTTCATTTTAAAACAATGTTTATATTTCAGTAACAGTCCTTCCTAATACTTTTCCATGATGATTGTTTCTATTTTTTTCATGGAATACACATGGGTTAAATGAATGGTTCACGGGGACATGGGCTAAAAGAATTATTGGTTCTAATTTTCATATTGCTGAATTAGTCTTAATTCAAATGAAAAGATTTTTATATTATTGTATGTATTATATCTTCTTTTAGTTTCAATTCATTCCTGTTAAGTCAGCAGAAAATAATTCTTTTTATTTAGTTAAAAAAAAAAACAGATTTACAACACGACAGGAGATAAATTCAAAATTTATAAACCAGAACAATATATGTTTTCTGAATACAGAATAAGAAAATGAAGAATTATTTATTTATACTTATAAATAAGCACTTTAATTTAAAAATGAGAAATCCTTATCAATTCAAATAAAAAGTTGCTTTCTATATAAAAAGTGCTTTACTATTTTTAAAATAATAGATATACAGAGCTACAGCTCTTACTGAGATATAATTTCATTTGATAAAAATTATATCAAATTATCAGAAAAATTCCATACAACATGTGCCAGTAATTATTTCAATAATTTTTTAAAAAATAGCATGTAAAAACTAATTCACAATACATATGTCTCAGATCTTAACATGCAAGAAAAGTCTTAAATATTCCATACACCACTTTTGTGAAAAGGGAAGATGCTTATGTATGAATACATGATAAGATCTGGCCTTTATCATCCATCTCAAAGTCACATATTAAAAGCTTTACAGTATAGAAACTTTAGCAGTGCTGAGAATGGTAAAGTAAGACCTTTGCCTTAGATAAGAAAAGAAAGAGAATGTAAAATTGAAATACAACACATTAAATACCAATATGAAAGCAATAAGTATTTAGACGGCACAATTCTGAGATTTGCCTTGCATGTTAAATCTGTTGGCTTGGCTCTAGCTTCACAAGTTCTGACTTTGTGTGGTGAACACCAGCTGATCTTCCAATTAAAATTTATATACTTACATATTAATTATTCATATTTTTTTTGTGTGTGTGTGTGTCCAGCACATCACTCCTCTCAAAATGATAAAATTCTTTGAATGATTTTTTTCCTAGTAAATTGTTGGTATAAATTCAAGACTTAGAAGGGCTACCTGATACAGCTTTTTGCCCTGAAACAGAAAGTGAGAAATGATGACGTAGTCATGCTGATACTGACTACAGAGTTGCGGTTCACAGCAAAGAAATTAGCATTTTAAATTCAATGTTAAAAATTAACTGTGTGAAAAATAACTAAAATTTGGAAGAGACAATGTTACTGCTCTATGCATTTCCCACTGAATGTTTAAAAATGAGTAATACTTATTAATTTTAAAATAATAGATAAAATGTGCTACTCTTTTGACATAAAGTTTGGTTTTCTTAAAACCTGTAGGATTTTTTTAATGTGCATTTATTTATAATCATTTTTTCATCTGCACACTGGTTGGGAGAATTCTATTACTGCTTCCAATATAACTATAATCACAGCTTTTAAAGTTTGGAAAAAAAACAACATCAGATTGGCATAGTTTTAAACATATATGAATATATGACAATTCTCTTTCTCTTTTTTTCCCCCTGCTGCTAAAGAAGTGTTTGATTGCCTTTGAAATAGCCTTACTCAAAATTTCTGCTAATTTAAAGTCGATTTTTGCCTAGTTATAAATTTTAAATTGGCATGTTTCTCTTTCGATTCAACATAACAATAGATATTTTTTAAATAATTTTCTAACTTACATTTATATCTATATTAGATAAATTACATTTAAATAAATACAATATGCAAGATTGTTGTCTTAATTTTGATAAAACAGCTTTACTCAGAAAATCTAAAACAAATTATTTAATTTTCCAAAATGGGCTCTAAGGAGGGCCTTTTTATGCCAATTACTTTCATATTTTATGCGATTATAATTTACCTAAAATGCTCAAAGCATAAAATTGAATTATAAATTAGCTACAAGAATACAGAATAACTTTTAAAAGTGTTTAACAAAATTTATTCTTAACTGAAATCTGCTTTATGCTATTAACTTCTAAAATGTCATGCAGAAATATTTCAAATCACAACATGTTATATTTAAATGCAAATGATATAAATACTTACTTGCACAGTCACCCTGCAATTACAGGCTATATAAAATTTATTTATTAACCAGTACCTTCAAAGCAATCTACATTTTGCCTTTTTGATCTGCTTTCCTTTGAAAGAAAATATATGCATTTCTGTTTAAGAAACCTATCCCACTAAAAGTTCACACTCTGCAAAATAAATGAATTGAAGAGAAATTAATCTACTATCTCTATTTACTCGAGGATAATGTTTCTCTAGTTCAGTAATTAGAGAGCCAATTACATTATTCCCTTTATGGCAAGTTGTACTATGAACTGCACAAAATATTTTTTTGAATTTGTAAACTGTCTTCATCCATGAATGGGAAGGTACAGTCAAGCTTCCCATGGACAATAATTTAATCTACTCTAAATGAAATACTGTTATATTGTCTCATATTCTTTGTTTTCAGATATTGTTCAAAATGATGGGTCTTTGTCATGCATACAGTAGGCAATATTACCTGCAACATACGTTAATGTGCTTTTTGGCCATCAAAAATTCACTGTTGAATTAAATTTTAGTTCCCAAGCCACCTCAGAAGGCTGCTCTATAAAATTCAAATCATCAACAGTATTTAATGGAAAAGCATTTTCCTTGTCAGTTTTCAAAGCCCTTTCTTGCAATTATGATGTTAAATTTTAATCAATATTTTTGCTTTCTTTAGTTATGCACACTTTTGAAGATTATTTTGGTAGTTTATAGCAAGTAATAATTCTTATATTTGGTGTTATTTATATTTTAGTTTATTAGTGAACAATAATTGTTTTAAGCAGCGTATAAGTTCAGTACGTAATGGATGGTCATTAACCCTTTCACGATGGGTGTATGATAAGTACTCAATCTCCTTATGCATCGGCATGCCACTTAGCGCAACTCACCTTGGAGGCGGTGTGTTGTTGCAGTAGTATGATCTTAAGTCCCTAAGCCTAATTAAAAAAAATTCAATAAAAATATTTTTCTTTTATCAACTGTTTTGATTTTTCCTGTAATGGTAACTAACAGTAACATAATCATAAATACAGAAGATCAAGAGATTTTGAAAAATTTTAATTAAAATCTAAATGCAAAATAAAATATTTGACTCAGCTTGATGAAATGTCATAAAAAACTTATTTAAATCTATATATAAACATACATAAAAATAGCATAATATATTATTAAATATTATAGCTTAAATGATTCAGAAAGAAGACCGTATGTGATAATCCAGTTACTATCATTTCATTAGTTATGAAACACATTTTCAGGTCAACTTCTTAACTATTCCCAGCAGAATAATTTATCCTAGGTATCATTTCATTTTAGGAACATCTACAAGAGTATGTTGATTTTGGATGAAGATGGATTTTCACTCACCTTTTGTCCATAGAAATGATTAGTTTCTTCAATTACTATGTTTTTTGCTTATCGAAAAAAAATGGTGAAACATCAATTTCATTCACATGATTTTGAACAAAGTTTACTTCTGCAATTTCTGTAAATTCATAACGCTTCAATTACTTAACAGATCAAGTGGCCACTGTTCTGCTGAATTGTGAGGTGAAAGCAAAACAAACTTCCAATTTAGTCTCTGACAAACTTTTGTATATATAATATTCAGTTCGTATATATAATATTCAGTATAAAAATCACTATTTTCATTTCTTCAGTATCAAAATAGTCATGCATGAGCTTGAACAGACATTCATGGGCTTTACAATTCGAATATACTCTTCTGCTAAAACTTCTTTCTCTTAGATATCACACTGTTAATTTAACTGCCTTAACTAGTGCAAAAAGCTTACGTCGGCTATCTAAAGAAGAAGCAAACTGAATACAAACTGGAGTACCTAAACCCAAAGCTCCAATTCCAATCTTCCCATAGGAAAGCCTCAGAAACTATTCCTCCCCAATGGATAGTGGGCTCTCAGCTAACTTCGGCTTGCCTACTACTAGGGCCAGAAGTGGTAGTCACTTTATTATGGAGGTACCTAATAGGACCACCTTTGCCTCCTATGAAGGGAAGTACAGTTATAACCAAGCCTTCTTCAAGATTCGAACCCAGTCCCATTGGTATCCACAGTTGGCTCCCCTAACCATTATACTGTCTGGGTGGCCCATCGGAAATTGCTCAATGTTTACATCACATGAAGCCTTAACTGTGCATTAGCTGGCTTTTGTTTACTTTATATCATCTGTTCATACGTCTAAATGAATCATTAGAATCAGAAAGTACTTCATGGACATAACATCAACAATATATATATTCAAATAACTAAGTTAACTGAAGTGGGCATCAAGCACCATCTGGAGATTTAAAAAAAAATTCTAAAAGAACGTGTATGTTTGAAAAATTCATATATGACACACCCATCTGGAAGATCAATGCAAGCGGTGATGCACCAAATGCATCACCCGGAGCTAGTGACATTTGGGATTGATGCATATATGACACATACATATGCAGAGGATTTTCAGTTCAGTAACATACCGTTGCAAAGGAGTTAAACCTACCAAGCCCTAGAACTCACTAAAAAGACTTTCAAGAGCACCCTGAATTATTCTGAAGGTCAAAATATTTTCAATACCATACGATGATTTCAAATACTGGTATAAGTCAAAAAGAGAAATTACTGAAATTATTATTCCTTTTTGGAAAGGCAGTATGTTAGATTTTCCCTCAATGCTTAACCCATTGATGGCTTTCTTTATTAAATTCAAACTTAAATTTGTTTCTCTCGATGTTGATTTAATTCATATGCTGTTTTATATATTTTATTCATTTAATACAGATGCTGTTTTATGTATATAAGGGTATGGCTTTTTACTATAATATCGAAGAAATTATCAGATGCTTTTTGATTTTCTGTTAGGTAGAGTATAGCTTTTGTAGTAGTTCTTGAAAATAACGTTTTCACTGGAACTACTTTTTGTCTCTTGTTTACTTTGACCACAGTTTAATTAATAACATAGTTTTAATTTGGGAAACACGTTCTCCTGAATTTCCATTTAAAGCATCTTTAACAATATCAACATTTAAAACAGTTCCCTCTTCTAGAACAATTCTTTATCCAAAAAATGATTTCTTGGTAATTTGAGACAGTGAGCTAAATCTGCAAAAACTTATGTTTTGCATTAAAAACATATTTTCTTTCATTACAGCAAGAATATCACTCTGAATTCCTCAACTACATGAAAGTTTAGTGGACCATCTCTTTAATGTGCTAGCACTAGGTAAACAAATTCAGCTTTTTAGTTTCCAAAAAATGATAGCTTTTAGATGACACAGCTCTTATGACAATGCAATGTGAAATATCTTCACTAGTCCACCAGATTTTTTTCTTCTTTTCTAAAAATGAGTTAATCTGCATCTTTATAAAAATATGCTTTAGATGTTTTTCTAAATTCTCTGATATGTGCCTAAATTTCACTATTTGAGATTAAAGCTCCCCCCCCCTAAATTTCCCTATTTGAGATTTTAATTTCTTATACAAATTCTTTTCTAGATGTTGTTTACCTTCTTTGTCACTCAGCAAACCTTCTAAAATTTTTCCTTTTCCAATATTTCAACATAGTTTTCTAAGGATATCATTTTGTCCTTCATATTATTTATGTATTTCTGTTTATCTTTATACTTGGGGATACTTCCATTATCATTTGTGAGTTTTATTTCAAAATCACCCACATTTGACTTATTATCATCATCACGAATTTCGTATTTGGCCTCAAAATGAATTTTCATTCGATTTAATTTGTGTAGTTTTTCAAAAGCACTCTGCATTTGCTTTCTCCGACTTCTTGGTATTATTTCTTTTACTGTACAAAGTAAATCTGCTTTCAGCAGGCAACTAGATTTTAAGTTTCTTTTGAATAATTCAAGCAAGAGCTTTTTCATGTCATTTTCATAACCACTGCACAGAAAATCTTTGTTGCAAATTCTTTCATTCATCAATCACATTAACAGAATACTATCTTCAACACTTATATAGCTTTTTTTTTTTTTTTTTTTTTTTTTTTTTTCAAAAGTAAACTGTTTCTCAGGAAAGCATGAAATAGAATCCTTATTTCTATAATTGTTACAGCACATTGCTGCAGAGAAAAAGCCATATCACATAAATGATACTTTACAATATAGAATTTATAAGGAAAACTGACAAAGTACATACATACATATTTTTAATATTTACATTACTAAAAACAAATATATATGATTGAAATTAATTTGGGATATCCACAGCTCTAGAATATCGCCGCCTCACAACATAATGAAACTACAAAAACACACAAAACAACACAAAATCAGAGCTGATGAATCACAGTGAGATCAGATTACTTCATGTTAACTCCCTCTATGAGGATTGCATCAGTGATAGATCACTTAAAGGAATGAACTTTCTCTTTAACCCTGGTAAAGACTAGGTTAAAAAAAAATTATATTAAAAGCTTCACAAATTCTCTCCATTTACACTTAAACTGCTCTATGAATTTTGCAATTACTGCTCTAATTGTAATTATGAAATGAAAAAGTCATGATTAAATTGCTTGAGGGATGAGATGAAATGCTGTGGGAAAGTTGCAGATGACTTCATTACTTACACAGTTTTGTTATTTTACCTAATTATCAACACATGGGACATATATCAACATAATGGGACTCATAAATCCCATTACAAATTAAAAGGAAATAATTCAGGATGCTTATTATGAAATATGGAATAAGAAACATAATGAGATCACTTACGGAGGACAGTTAGGGCCATGAATGAAGAACATTAGCAAAATGTGAATCGCTAAAAATGTCAACATAATAAGCCATTCTCCACCATATGGAAGTAAATCTCTGTATGGAGACAGTGAAGACATCTATGATAGAAAAATAACATTGAATACAGTAAACAGTAATTCACAGATGAATTACAATTGGATAATTAAAAAATTAATTATAAAGAGATCATTTCAGTTTTGGCATAAATATGTAAATATATATATTTATGCTCGCACTTAATTTACTTATGCTTTCTGAATTTGAATGATGTTGCAAATTAGGTCGCAGCAATAATTAATTATTTTACTTGTTTACAGTTTAAAATTTTAAATAGCTTTATATGAATGAGATAATAATAATATATTGTAATTGTTAAATTCAAATATACTTATATAATACACACAAAATTATATATAAATGATAAACAGTATATTTGATCTGATATTTGTAGAATCATTTAAATATTTTTTGAAAGCAGAGGCATAATTTCTCTGATGTAACTAGCTTATGTCTCCTGTTAGCTAACTCACATTAGAAAATGATAATTTATTTAGTTTCATAACAATCAATATGGTAATAATACATTTCTGGCTTTTAAATTTCATACTGATTACTATACTACATTTTCTGAATTAAGTTTTCACCAATTTAATTAAATGCTGATAAATATTTACTGTCCTATAACAGCAATTAAAACTGCAGGCCCAGCTGTAGCTCAGTGGCAAAAGTCACTGAACACTGGTAGTTGGGTCTAGGTTTAAATTTTGGCAACCGGATGTTTCCATGGCTTCCCCAATGTGTAATCTGCTTATGATCTAGTTTCCCTTAAAAGGTCCTCCACAAAGGCATACCTCCCATTAAACAGGTAGCTCTCAAGTGCTTTGCCATAATTAAATAAATCAAACCATATTTGACTCCAATGCTAAAATCTTGATTATCACTCCCTCCACAAACAAAAAATTATTTACTCATTAATTTCATACAATCTACTATAATAAAAAAGGTCGCAGTCAAAAAGCATGAACAATATGACATTTTTTTCTAAAACGGCATTTTGAAATAAAAAAATTGTATACTGTTTAAAAAATTAAAATTTGATGCTATTTGAAATTGTGCTGAAGTTTTATATATATATAAATATATCTTCAGACTCCTACCAGGAAAATAAGAAAAAGAATGAGAAAGGATACAGTATGTTTTATATCAAACACAGAGAGAAAACCATCAACGCAATCTCACATATAGACAAACACTAAGTACAGTAGAGTCTGGCAAACTCGACTCCTAATATCTCGATATTCTGTATAACTTGACAACTTTTTAGAAACATTTCAAAGATATACTGTGATTTTATAAATTATTTTGTGTGGTTTAAATATAATGGAAATGTACTTTGCTATAATTGAAAATAGAAATTGCAATAAAAGTTTTATTTAAATTAAAAATATTTTATAAATATTTTGAGATCAAATATGAATAAAATATATGTGAATGGGAAAAGAAAGGTTGGCATCTCAAAAGCAGTCAAGATGGGGACATTAAGTGCGAAGGGGAAAATAAATGGGTGTGTTATGGATTATAAGGGAAGATATATTGTAAAAGAAAAGTATTTTTAGGTCACTGTAAGCCAGTAATGTACACAAGGATGTACAAGTACATGGTACCAGAATGGTGACAAATTATATAGGATGCAAAAAGTTTTGAAATGCTCTTTTATGTATTATTAAAATGATTAATAATATTAGTATGCACTTTTTGGATTATTAATAACATATATCTCCTTATAATTGCAAAGTAAATCATAATTACCAAATGAATTTAATTATTAGATTTATTTGTTTACTAACATTTCATTATTACATTATTTTCGTCTAAGAATTTCTTTTTCTTCCCCTGAGCAATACATATATGTAAGTTACGAGGCTGAAAATCACTGCTTTAAACAAATAATCTGATCCAATTCCGGCTCAACAGCACTAATTAGCACTAACTGTTTATGCAAAGTATTCTAGTTTTGATTTTGTGTGCTGATTTAATTGAATATGGCAAAGCATATAAGGGTTGGCTATGCATGATTTCATGGAGAATTTTCTAGAGAAAATGGGCTCATATTTACATACCTTAAGGAAATCCCCGAAAATGCTTACACACATTGCTAGGCTGTAGGAGGGCTCGTTCAATTCATTTGTTAAATTTGCATTTAATTTTCAAATGCCCCCTTTTTTTTTGGCTAGTTTATTCATTCAAAGAAAAATACATGCTATTCAGTTAACTTCACACATTAGTATGAAAAACCATTAAACCTGATGAACAGTATATTTCTGCGACAAAGAGAGCTTTCTAACTGTACAATGTATTTTGCATTTAGCGAGTTTGTGATGAACAAGTTTATTTGGTATTTTATGGAATTTCTGCAATATTTTGTAATTCTTATATTTTTGTAAATTTAAATTAAAATTTTTAAAGATGTTTTCTTTTTATTCACAAATATTTGTATTTTCTATTTTTCTAAGAAGTTCAGTGGCTGTATTAACGTGCCATTTTTTTGAAAAATTTAAATGCTTCAAGAATAATTAGAAAAGGACTTAATTCTCTTCTTATCCTTAAAGTCTTCATTAAAAAAACTGCATTTTCAGTTATAATCAGGTGAAATAATTCTCTAAATATAATTCAAAGCATAAACAATAAGCTACATAAAAGGCTTTAAAATGGAATTAGCATTGAGATTCTCTTTAAGAAATACGATGAAGCTTATAAAAAATCTACAAAGCAAAGTAATTCTGTAGGGTATTTTCTAACTCTTATGATTAAATTGCATTCAATTACACTTTATAAATGACATGTAAATATAATTTAATGCATATGTGTGGATGTGTGTGTGTGGCTCACTAGCAGCTGAGTGGTAAAGCTATTGAACCCTGGTATGCTGATCTGGAGTTTGAATCCCGGTGAATGGGATGGCTGTATTAGCATTTTCGTGGTTTTCCTCATGTGTAATGTGCATACGAACCAGTTTTGCTCAGACATTTCTCCACGAGGCATCCTTACCCTTAGGCAAATAGCCATCCAGTACTTTGCTATAATCAAACAAACCAGACCAATGAATATATATATGAAATAATAAAAACAAATTTAGAAGTAATGACCAGCAAGAGACTAGGGAAAGTCAGTGAAGAACAAGGTGAACGATTTCATCAGGATATAAACAACATGGAAATATAGTACCAAGGAAAGTGGAATAAAAGCATGATGACAGACTATTGGTGGATGTTGAAAAGAGATGTATCTAGTGAAGAAAGTACAAACAGGCAAAAATCAACCAAAAGAAAATTCTTGACTTAAATTAATACCTTGAAGCTAATGCTTTAACACATTCAGCTGATTTTATAACATTCGTTGTATAAGAGCAATATATGGAATATATATTCATTGTATAAGAGCAATATATTTTTATGTTCTTTCCATTCAGTCATATGCTTTATATAATATACTAAATCTATTACTATATTTATAAATCTTTTTATGTACTTTAAATATATTTTTGTTATTGTGCAGTTTATTTATAACTTGTGTCACTAAATTCATTCATATAATGTAAAATAGAAGTATTCATGAAAATATAAAAGCTCTGAATTTGCAAAAAATCCTGATGTGATACAGAAATTTGGATTCCTTTTTTGAAATCAGCACTGAAAATTATATGAAATTACCTATTAGATTTAAAACTTTTTTCTTTTTTTTTTTTAAATGCAGTCCCGTTTAAGTACTGTTAGGACTTCGGTTCAAATGATCTACAGCATGAGAAATACATAAGAAGAAATTCACTTGACAAATGCACATGGATAATAACTTTGTTGTGGAAGGAAAAGGTACAAAATATCACAAATCATTTTGACGCACCCAAAAAATTATTTGCTTGCACATTGCTGGGATATGATCAATGACGAATACACTAAAGCAGCGGTTCTCAACGTTTTGACTAACGCGTACCATTCAAACAAAAATTGCAAAACGTTAGTACCACCATTACATTTGACAGTGACTATTTTTCAATTTCTCAATGGAAATATATATATATGAAGTAATCAAAACAAATTTAGAAGTAATGAGCAGGAATTTTGATGTCATAGAATGTTGAGATACCAATCCACATTGAATAAGAAATTTGGCAGTCAAGGCAGATTTAATCTTCATTTTATTTTCAGTACACATACTGGGGCCACAAACAACTTGACACATCATTTGTGCCAATTTCAAGAGGTTTACATTTTTGATAACTTTGCGGAAAGAAGAAAGCAGCAGACAGCAATCCAACTAGGCCGAAGAGTAGCGAGCAATGTGCTTTACATTCAGGGTGAAATCTTAATTCAGATCGAGTTAGTTTTGGCTCTCAGTGCATTTTGATTGGGTAGTTAATACTTCTGTAAAATTATTATTGGTTGTTTGAGTTTTAGCTCCATTTACATCATCAGAATTATGTAACAGTCATATGGCATGGATTAATCTAGAAATGACGCAGTGCAGAGAGAGGTTACCATTTTTAGAATTGAGAAGGGAAATTTACGTTGCTAATTTAATCTTTTTCATACTCTTTATTTTTCTTACATATTCCCCCCTTCAAGGAGAAAAAGGCGTATCAACAGAGAAGCCTTTTTAAAGGAAAAGCATTAAAGCAAATGAAGAGAAATAATTTGAAAAATACAAATCCTAAAATTCTGACCAAAATAATTACTTATATAATTGCAAAATATGAACTCACATAATTTTTTTAGAATAATATTTTAGAGTCCTTTAAAAATTTTCAGTCCAAAATTTTTTGTATTTTGCAGTCCATATAATTAGATTTTTTCAGGAAAGGCTTTGCAAAGCTTTGAACACAATATCACAGTTAAAAAAATTTTGTGCACATATTACTTATTTTGAATAATCGCAACAAATTCCAAAATTTTCAAAACATAACTAATTTTTATTATTATAACTTATATTTTACCATCATAAATTTTATAATAGTACTACTAAAATTATGGTTTTTACTGTTATTAATCTTTCATTTGCAATTTCTGATTTTACCAAACTGAAAGGCCTTGCAATACTGATAAACAAACATATCCACCATTAGGGCTAACCTCTTGAGCTAATCAGTATGTTCTGCACTGGTGGCTCAAGGGGCCTAGGCAGTTACTTTAAAAGGTCAAGAGCTGCACTAATACATTCCAAAATAAAAAAAAGTATAATAATAATAATCTAAAAATTACATTCAATCATAAAATGAGAGCCTTCAACATTATCTTATCTTATATGAAGAGGGTAAAAGGACAGAGGTAATAAAAGGCCACTGTTTCAGAATCAGTACTCCCCCTCAACATACTCTAAACTTAACATACAGTCACCCATCAATTTTCAACATGTATTTACCATAATTTTCATATTACTTATCTGTACTAATTTCACTTATTTTTTATATCAACTTCATTTTTAGAATAATTATAAAAAATTCTTATTCAAAATTTTGAATACAAATTCCCAAATATAATTATTTATCTTAACAGTCTTCTATAAAAATAATTAAAAACCTTCTTTACTTACCTCACTAAATTACTAAAATTTGAATTTTTAATGCCATTTTTCATAAAACAATACTTTTAAGACTTACAGCAAAAACAATACTTTTAACAGCAACTGGTATTCAGATTTTCAATATAATAATAATGATTAGTAATTTCAATATGATATTTTTAGTTGTATTAAATAAAACCTTTTAAAAAAATCCATATCACAGATGTAGAAATGAGTCGATGAATAAATCGTGCAAGAAAAATCATTCCTATTTTTCGTATCAGATTGGACAAGGACACACTGAAAATTTCAAATCACTAAAATTTTTTCACATTTGAAAAACACCATATTTGAAGATTTTATAGCACATTTTATTTCGCAGTCCTATCATTGGAAATTGTTGTGAGTTCATTGGAGTAAACTTTCGCACAACACATCAGTTGAAAAGAGCCTGTAGACATCCATTGGGGTTAGCAGCAGAGATTGATCTACGTCAACTCAGTTGTAATAATAAAAACAAATTTAGAAGTAAT
>KK121017.1:72103-124020 GCA_000611955.2 Stegodyphus mimosarum
ATATATATATATATATATATATATAGAAGTAACTGAAAAAACTGCTATATTTTATGTATGCTTCTTAAATAGTATATTATATATATATATATATATATAATTATTAAAAGAAAGGAAAAGTCGGATCTTAATTGATTGTATATATAATTTAATCCTTATGATGGCCATAACAATTCTTTCTCACTTAAAGTCGTAACCCAAACAAACAAGTAAAATTAAACCTCAAATACGTATACAATACTGAATACAAAAAATACAAAATATAAAAATAAATTACATATGTAGGAAGCCAAACTAACCATTTATATTAATATTACATAAATATACTTATGGTAATGAACATTGTATGTTACAGATATTTCTCTTTGATATTTTATACCTTGTTCCGTATTTTGTTCCATTTATATATACCATAGATATATATAATTTAAGGATTCCATATTAACTACCACATATAAAACCAAAAAATGCATCAATAACGTATTTTTCAGTATTATTAACTTCATTCTGAAGAATTTTCTGCAGTCTAGTTTGCACTACTTTATTCATTAGTCTCAAATAAAAACAATTTAATGTTTATATGGCATCAGAAAATTAACCAAAAAGCAGTAACTACAATGTAATTGAAAAACAGCCCCTAGATGTGAAAAGGTTGAAAGCCATTTGAGTTAAGATTATTTTCTCAGATACTCAGATAATTCACATACGTGTAAAGAATGCTGAACATTTATTTGCCAGTAAAATGCAAATCCGGTGGTGTACATTTTGTAGCACAAGGGAGAAACCTCATAGAACATGATACATGTGAGAAATGTGCAGTGTGGGTCTATGCATGACACTGCATAGACAAAGGCAAAACATGCTTTGAACAGCATCACAAAAAATTTTGTGCTCTAACATTTAAAAAAAACACTTGAGTTTTTTTATCCACTTATCCAAACATCCTTATTATGTACGTTCTTATGTTTTCATTGCTATAGAAAAATTACATAAATGTTTATTTGTAAATTTTTTCTGATGATTTACTTTGTAAAATATTTATACATAATGCAATTCTTAAATACACTTTTTTTCTTTTTAAATTCGCAAACTTCATCATTTATTGGAAACATGCATGTCGAAAAGGTTAAGTCTTTTTTTACTACTACCTAAGTAAGCTTTAAAGTCCTAGATGCACACTGGTTTCACAGGGTGACCACCATCTAGAGATCAATGGGCAAAAGGAGATTTTTTAAAAAATTCATATATTATTTGTCTCTAGGATAATAATGTTAAATTTCTAAAGAATTGTAGTTAAAACATTATTAAAATAATATCGTGTGCATCAAAAGGTTATAGTAAGAGTTAAGAAAATATTCCGTAAAACTCGACAGACTCTCAGTCCACATTATGTCGAGTTTGCGGGATTCTACTGTACTATACAAATAACTCTAAGAAGTCTATTATTACACTTAGTAGGTAAAAAACTATTCTAGAAAATAAACTTCATATAAAATATAAAATTCATTTCTATTTATTGTATGAAATATGCTAGAATTTTCTTTTAAAATGCTAACATGCATGTAAGGCCTAAAATTTAGTAACACGGCTAAAATTTCATGTAAACAGCAAAATTCTTAAAATTTCATTCAGATTTTCTACAGCAGTAGTAAAAAGGTTTCAAGAATTTTCTCCTTGATTTTCTGAGTAAAAACACTATCAGACATTTCTCTTAACTTCCATACCAGTCAATTCTTACCTTTTCAGGTGGGGCTTATAAGCAAATTAGAAACTAATCAATTTAAGACTCACAAAAAGTGTGACCAATTTCTGTTGAAATATTATATTGTAATTTCAGTTTGGAGGACCAATCAGTATGTCAGACAACTGAATATTGAAAGTTTATCTTGAATTCATTTTCAGCTGGCTGGATATGATAATTGCATGGGTATTCCATGATCCTTACAATTTATAATGCTAATTTGCCAATACCCCACTGAAATCCTACACCAGTAGATAATCTTCAAATCTATTGCAACAATAAATATTTTACTTTATAATCATCACAAATCTTACACTTAAAAATATTAATTATAAATATATTTTCAGATTAAAGCTCACATAAAATAAGTTTGTTCCTTTCAATGATTATAAAATAATGCAGTGAAAGATGAATTTTAAATACCTGGTCAATATCTTCAGGAGATGCATAGAATAGATGTACAGTTGCAACAACAAAATATGATATACTAAATCTTTGCAACACACCAGGAATTCTCAGTTCTTTTAGGTTTACAGCTAAGTGTAATAAAAAGAAATACAATAAAATAACTAACTATAATTAAGCAAGTTTTTAAGTGCAAGAGTTAAACAATTTAAAGATTGAGTTTTATAATTTACAACTTAAAGCATTCGTATTTAGAGAAGAGTGAAATACCAGATACATGTAAAATAAGGATTAAACAGGAAATAATTAAAAATAGCTACTTTAATTTATTCTTTAATAAGTTAGTTTACTTCCCTGTAGTAATTTAGAAACAAAGGCATACCTTTAACATTTATAAGATTATTAAATAATAAGAAAGAATTATAGTACATATCAGAAAGAAATAAGATGATTATTAGGGATCAGTTTAATTCTGTATAATTTTGTGAGAAGTATAAATTATACTGAATTAGAGTGAAAAATATAGATTTTAAAACAATATGAGCACAGGCGAATTCGTTTTCTACACTAACTATTCCAGTTAGTTTGTATTTCATATAAAATAATTAAGACTGAAATAATGAAGAATATTAGATAAAATTTAAAGCTTAAAGGAAGGAAAAGAAAAACGTTTAGTGCTAAACGAAAAGAAAATCATGTAACTGAATAAAGAATTCAAACATGATAATCACTATGAAAAGAAAGATAATAAAAGCAAAGAAATACAGTCATTAAAAACTTTTCTTATGTAATAGAATGGGCAGACATTAATTTGTATTTATAAATTAAAATGATTAAATAATCTCTCTAAAAGTTCTTAACGACACATGATCTAATCATAAATTTTGTTCTATTTGTAAGAGATAAGAATACTTCTCTAAAATATTCACAACAGTATATTGAGACTTTTCTGATGGTGTAAACCGTGAAGCCAATTGAATGCTTATTAATATAGAAAATAATACACACAAATGATGAATACCAACTTTATAAATTCAATAAGAAATTTTCAAAACACTTCAATGATGAATCTGGTCTCTCCTCATGAAAGGAACAAGTTAATTTAAATTAGATATACAAGTAAACAATGCTCATTGTTCATGGCAGATAATACTCATCTTTGGAAATACTAAGCTTTCATTTTTTTACCCTGTCAATTTTGATTGTGAATGCTAAAGAGATGTTAATATTTTGGGGAAATTTATTATAGCATTATTATTATAGTGAGCTACATTTAACAAAAAATAATATACTTAATAAAACTTATTTTAAAATTTCAGATGAAAACAAAAAACAAACAATTACTTGTACAATAGGTATTGAGCATCAATCCAAGGGCAAATAAGATTATAGATCGCTTAACAATTTTTAAGAAGATTTTTTTTCGGGGTACCGATTTTCTCAAAAGAGATCTAAGTGACATGGCCATAGACATTCCCATCATCCAAATGAACCTGAAATATAAAGATACTATGGCTAATTTGCAACACATCAATATAATTCTTTTTATAATGAAATCAGTGTAACATAAAGTACTTATATTCAACAAATAAAATATTTAGAATTAAAGAAATAAATAAGAGAATAACTATATCACAACATTTAATTAATTATAAATTTATTAAATAATATAGGCAAGAAGAACATTATTCGGTAGGAAAAAAATGTGAACAAACTTAAATTTAATTTATTTCTTTAATTCTAAATATTTTATTTAACAAATAAAATATTTAGAATTAAAGAAATAAATAAGAGAATAACTATATCACAAAATGTAATTAACTGTAGATTTATTAAATAATATAGGCATGAAGAACATTATTAGGTAGAAAAAAAATGTGAACAAACTTAAAATACTGGACCATTTAAGATCTGAATACAGTGGATTCTTAAATCTGGACAATCAAAGACACTACAACTGTAAGTCCATACTAGGTGAAACATAAGTTTTAATAAACCTTAGAACAGTTCAGCAGTTATTTATACATATGCAGTATACATGTAAAATGCAAATGGATAAAATAGTAAAATAAATCACTATAAACAAGTACTTAGGAAGCATTTACTACATCACATCTATACTAGTGTACAATATTGTACAATAGTGAAAACACAATAATTTTCATTTAATCTATACAAACAACAAAGAGTTTTCCCCCTTCATTTCACACTGTTAATATTTGATTAATGAAAAGTTATCACCTATTGGAGCAGGGCCTCATTAAGATAATCTATGATTTAAGGAATAGCATTCCTTCAAGGGCCACAACGCCCATTTTGCAATACAGTAAAGTTAGTTTTCTAAAGAAAAAAAAAATAAAGTAGGATTAAGAACTTATAAGATGATTTTGGAACTTCCTAACATACAAGGCCTTAAATCAGGGCCTTGCAGGCTAAACAATAATTATAACTTGTTTGGAAAAATGATTTAAACATTTTTCTCTACTTCTGCAAGCCATTTAGAACTCTGATTTGTAGCACACTGGGAGTATATTTCAAACATTATGTGTCTTTAGTAATGTAATGCTATCTACTCTTCAGTCCTCGTATTAACTGAAGATAGAGCATTCATGCAGACTAAAGAAAATGTAAGGTTCAAACTTCCCACTATAATCTCAGAACAGAGGACTGGATGTAAAGGTCACTCAAAAAGAATTCAAACTTGTCTTTTAAAAGTGATAAAAACTGTAAGTGCACACTTAAAAAAGAATATCATGCATAAATATGACTTGCAAAATACTTTTCTCATTCATTTTATGTAAAAATTCTGAAACTTTTTGCTCACATTGACTGGTGCATGATAGCAATAAGCCTTTGACAAGAATCAAAAAATTTCCCCACAGATAAGAAATCTATCATAGGCAGTCACTACATTAATCAGAATCCACTGTACACAATGCTAATAATCCTATTATTGTAAAATTTTCAATTTCTTGCTTAATACATCAATTTATTCTTTCTTTTTTGGGGGGGGGGGTACAAAAGTTACCTGAATAATAAAATTTCTTAAACATTTCTTCTTTTAATAGAGTTACCACCCATCTCCAAATATTAACTTAAAATATATTGCAAACATGTCTCATATCAACATAGCACTCCTATAAAATCATTTCACATTGATTACAGAAAACAAAAATGAACTTTCTATAAAAGACTATTTAGAAAAGGAATATTTTACATTGAAAGGCCAAAACTCATAAGATAATAATGGCTCAGTAGTCAAACTTGTCTGCCACTCAGAATTGCTTTATTACATCAGAGCATGGAGTCTTTTTGGAAATGCAAAATTTTTGTAGGAATTGCTGCCACAAATCCTGAAGCGTATTCCAAATTATGTTACACTGGATGAAACTAAATCTGTTTGTAGGTTAGTTTACAATGCACTACATAAATGCTATAAGGGGTTTTCATTTCAGGGGACTGCAGAGGCCAAATCATGCTGGCAAAGTACATGGAATGTTTTTGCAATCAATAAAATTACAGGAATTAATTCCAAATATGCCGCAAACCAACCAACACAAAAGCTTCTCTAGTCTGTACCCTGCAGATTTAACTTCATGGGATTATGTTGAACTCCAACTGCATCCACAAACCTGGAATAGTGGAATCTGGACTTAAAACTACACCAACTGATGCTACTGCAATAATATTCATTCCACTCACTGAAACCTCATAACAAAGTTTTGGAAGGGGGATAAGGATTAGACTAAAAATGTTCCTATAGAGCAAATTTTATAGTGCACAGTTACAATCCCAAGAGGTAGAAATCCCATAGAATGCAATTATTTATCAAATATCCTTTTCAGCACATTTTGCAAAAAGCCTGCACTGAAACTGGTACCAATTTTATGTGTTATAGTTTGTTATGGTTCATTGCAATCAATGCTAACTTGCATGAACTTCCCTCTTCTAAGACCCATTCACTGATTTCTACAAATGGAAAAGCAACTCACAATAGTCTTGAATTTAATGACCTGACAAAAATAAATTTATAAATCCTCTTTGAAACTATATGATCCATACTTCTAGCCCCAATAATCATACTATATTGCTCATTAAAGTTAAAGGATAATGACAAAAATTAACCGTTATTTATTGAAAACCAAACTTATCAAAACCAATTTGCACAAAAACATCATTTATCATAAATTATCTTGTTTGCCAATCTCCAAATGTTGAATTTAAAGCCAGATTTGTGGAAGCATGATCTCTCATATTTTAATTTAATATTCATGTAAATATGCAGTTACCTATTTATGTTATTTACTAGCAAAACGTGTGGGTCAACAGCACCCTTAAATAATCTTATAATGGATTAAGACTTTATTAACATATTTATGACCAGTTACACAACCTCAATCAAAGATATGCAGCTCAGTGAGGCCATTTTTGATGACGCCATTCCAAACCATGAAATCACAGAAACAGAATCTTTCCCAAACAAGACAAGCCAAACTACACATTCCTCTCTCTCTTCAGATCAAAATGTGTCTAGAATACCAATTTAGGCCATATTTGGACACATCAGCAAACAATATATGGCTATATTCTTTTCAGCTCTATTAAACATTATGATTACATCATTTTAAATAGTCTCCTGTGGAAGATGAAATAAATGTGAGACAACCTGTCGGTTTCTTGCATAAAGTCCAACCCTCAGAAATCTTTGTGCGATAGTCGGACAAATGGTTTTAATTCTTGTAGCAGCCAGTAGACTGCTACAATCAGCTATCTTCAGTCACTTTACAGAATCTTCAAATGACAAAAAATAGTCTTCAAAAGCAGTTGCTGCACTTGGCCTCCCTTGAACATGATGTCTACTAATTGTTTCATGGCTTACAAATCAGTTCTAAACTTTTGATGGGACACCTTGAGAGATATTCAGATCTCAGGCAACTTCCATTTGTGCTTGCACACTTCTGAGTCTAACAATTAACCATCATTTCACCCTTCATTTTAAATTATGCCCTTTGAGTCATTATTAATGAATACAGATCCCCTCAAAAATTGCATTAAGTTTAAACAACACTACACATCCAAACATGTGCCCATAATGCAACATGCTGCCAGTTGCATATTTTATGCATTATTCTACACTCAAAAGTCCAATTTTCTGTTCAGTGGCAGATAATTAACATAATTAATTGCATCATCAACACTGATTGAAAATTTTAACTAATGAGCATGTTTTTTCAGATGATTGCCCTTTAATTCTTAAGAGTAGTCTATATTCAAATGCAGACAGCTCCCAGTGATGAATGAATAATCAGGCACAATACATCAGGTACTGCAGCCCCATTCTGTGTTTGCCATTGCAGTATTGGAAAATACTACAGTTCTTCCTTCAGTGCTATTCCCATGATTTTTTGGATTTTTAAATGATGTTTTATACAGGGTGCATAGGAAATTCCCTTTAATATGAAAATTTTTAATGAGAGAGCTATAATTATGCAAGTGAGCTAACGGTATAGTAAAGCGACTATGCAAACAACACCAGTGCCTTTTGTGGCAAAATTTGGAAGATAGGTATTGTAAATTGAAAACAAAGAGATGAAGCAAAATTTCCAATGGAAAGTTTTAGAGCATCAATGAATTAGCATGAAAGGACATCAGTTCACATGGATAAGATAAATTGTTGCTTGCATAGCCAAAGATGTCTGCAATCGATGTGTTGACGATTCTACTTTTCATATTTATATTTTTAGAAATGTAGCAGTCCACAACTGCAGATTGTGACATTGTACTGTACAGTAACAACTGCAAAACGTTAATTTCCAATGCATTTAAAATTTTAGTTTAAAAGTGTTGGTGCTTGCTTCATCCAAACAGCATAATTTCAAACCTCATTATAACCTTGATGGCAGATGATAATTTAATTCCAAACGCATGAGCGCTTTATTTTAAAACTTTTTTTTTTGTGTGTTATGGCAATCTCAATCGTTGTGTTCTTTTTCAAGAGTGACAAAATAAATGGAACTCTGAATATTGGTAAATGAATGAGATCCTATAAATGGTACATTTCTTAAAGTAGTGTATTAAAAATAATCTTTTCTTGGAGTTTGGAGTTTAAACTTTAGAAATGTATGAGAATGGCAAGCTTCATTGACTTCCCATATTGCAAGATGCTGCTTATTTACAGCGAATGCCAATAAAATGCGCCGCATACTGCGTGTGAGTATGCCGTTCCTTTTCCAGCTGGCCCACTTCCAAGTGCAGTTACCATCGCAAATATAGTGCAATGGCTGAGGGAGTCCAGGGAGCACTAGAAGTCATCCGCGTTCTGGCAAACCAGTGAGTGCAGGTATGCGTGTAATGGCAGACAGTATTTTGGCATATGTACTAGCCCATCAACAAAGCAGTACAAGAGATATCAACATGGCTTGTGGCTTAACACGGGCCTGAGTATGGCAAATGCTGCATGGTCAACATGAACATTCCTATCATGTCAATCAGCAGAGGGATAATGAGCATCAATTTGACTGGTTCAGTTGGCATTGATTAATGTTGAAGGTAACTTAGATTTTTTTGTCCAACACTGTTTGGTTAGACGATGCACTGTTTCAATGTTCCATATTGTTACACTGATACAATGCCCACTACAGGGTGTTGGAAAACCCCTCGTGGGGACTATGCACAAGATACTAAGTGCACTGGTTCATTAACATGTTATCCAATATCTGGAAAGACTGCTTACTGGACCCTGTGTTCTACGAAGGCACATTAAACAGACAGAGGTACCTCCAACTACTACAGGATATCATATTTGACTTTCTTGGTGATATTTTCCTGTCCACATTATGGTCCTTGTGGTTCCAACATGATGGTGCCTCAGCGTACTAGACAGCTGGAGTGTGAAGCTTTTTCAAACATTGTTTTAGACAACAAATTATTGAGTATGGTGGTAGTGTTGAATGACTTCCACAGTTGCCCGACCACATTCCATTGGACTCTTCCTGTGGGGTTACATAAAAGATCAGGTGTATGCAACTCCATATGCAAGTCTGCTAGGTCTACATCATCATATTACAGATACTTCCAACAGTGTGACACCTTCCATGCTGAGAAATGTGCATGCAGAATTACTCTCACGAATACAAATTGGTATCATGAGCTATGGCAAACTTTTTTAACATACTCTATATTAATCTGCTATCACTGTGTGACAGTTTGCTTTTGCAGTTTTTTTTTGTGTGTGTGTGTGTTTGTGTGTGCGATGTTATCAAACTATCATACCTGTGGCTATTCCTTTATACAAAATGGAGTGTATTGATTGTGGACACCTTTAGGCATACAGGCGACAATTTATCTTATGCGTGTGTGCCAAACGTCATTTTGTACTAATTAATTGATGCCATAAAGCCTTCTAATTGGGAATTTTGCCCTATCCCTTTTCATTTTTGATTTGGAACGCCTATCTTCCAAAATTCGCCACTAGGGGCACTGCTGTTGTTTGTATTAGGTTGGGCGTAGTCGCTTTACTATACCATTACCTCACTTACGTAGCTGCAGCTCTCTCCGTTTGCAAGAATTTTCATGTTAAAGGAATTTTCCTATGCACCCTGTAGAATGATGTATATATATTAGTTGAAAAGATATGAACTTATGTTGAAGATGCCGAAAAATAATATAATAATTCATGTAATGCAATTATTCCTGAAACCTGGAATTTTTATATTAATGTCAACTGTGATGTAAATAAATAAAATTCTTTTTATTTATTTATTTTTTTGTATGGTAAACAAGCAATTTTCAACAATATACTGATAATCGGTATACAAATTTGTGATGTAAAATCTGTGGCACTACTGATATCTTTCTCACTTTCACACTCGCATTAAACATGCAGAAAAATATTGGAATTTTCACTAAAGAAAGTTCCTATAATAGAGGCATTTTTAGGGGATGCATTCTCATGCTAAAAGAGTGAAAAATTAAATGTTTCTAAATTGAAATCCAAGATAAGAAAGAAAAATTAATTTCAAGGTTCTGTTAAGTTTTAAGAATTTTATGAATTTTTACCACAAAGCTAATATTGCATTAATATTATAGATTATTAAAAGTGCTATAATTACTACATGGTTTGGATAGATTCTCTGAAAAGACTTACATATAGCCATACCTGTTTCTAACTATTCTGTAATACAGTTTCTAACTGAGACACTATAAGGTATTTCTCCCACTTCTTAGCATGCCTTTGTGGTGTAGCAGTCAGCACTCGTGCGCCCATTCAAGAAGTCCGTGGTTTGAGTCCCGATGAGTGCATTGCTCATTTTTCAAGTCTTCTGCTTAAATACCTAATATCTCTACAACACTTTTTTTTGGCTAATTTCATTAATATGGGAAAACTGACAGCATATTGCACAGTCTCTATAGACAAAAGCATATTCGGAACAAATTTGCACACTTTACCTCAACTCATTACAAAACAGAATAGACGCAAATCATTATTGTGTGCAGAAAATATGTTTAGGACATGATAAAAGACACAATCTTCTAAGGAAGGTGCGAGGATATAAACCACTGATCACTGGCTAGAATCCTTTCTCTGCTAATTACTTAAATCTGCAATCTGGCATGACAGCAGATTTCAAGCGTCAGTGACAAGCTCAAAAGATATGCCTCACTGTTATCTGCCTACAACATCTTACATTTAATGCTAGTGAGGCTTTAATTACATAGGATGACCTCAATCTCATATTCTAGTGATGTAACCAGAATTCAGGAACTTTTCTGGCTATCTCTGCTTGGAAGTAATCAGCTATAAGCACGAGAAATGGATTTAATACACTAACTAAATAGCCAGATTAAATAAACTTACCAAACCACAATCATTACAATCACTCAACACATGAAAACTTAAAAGTGTAAAAGTATCACTTCTCTCTTTGCTTTATACTCTGGTAACTTTCCACTGTTTTTGAGATCAAACAGATCAGAAATTATATTCATTATTTTCAGTTGTATATATATTTTCCAGTTCTTAGATTTATTACTAATGGAAGATATTTTATACTATTTAAAAAGTGTGTTTACTACTATAATTTTGAATAGCACTGCCCATTATGTGCAAGATAATATTTCCCATACTAAAACTTACAACCTGAGAATAGCTACATAAGTTTACTTAGTTTTATTTTTTAGCTTGCATATGTTTGATTTCATGATGAAGCTATTATTAAATTAAACATACATAAGCTAAAAAATAAATCTACAATAGAAATAACTACAGAAATTAAGTTGTTGATAATGCAGAATGAATGTGTTTGAATACTATATATATCATGCATATGAAACATTTAGAAAAATCTAGGAGAACAGAAGATAACTATAGAAATAACAGCTTTTTTTAAAAGCAACTATGTAAATAATTTTTATAGTTGAAGTTAGTGAAACAATAGTGTGATGTATAATGCAATACAAACCACGGAAAGACAAGATCAGCAATAGCTAAACCATTCCAAATGGAATGTTCAAAAAACTGGTATCGTCCTCCGCCATAATTTACAAAAATCATCAAAACTATGGATATTCTAAAGAAAAAAAAAAGTCATGATTACATTCAAAAAATTCATGCTGATTCAAAGGCTTTTATTAGTAGTTATCAGAACTGAAAGCATAAATTATAATGAAGAGCACATGCAGTAGGAAAGATGCTGACGTCACAAGGGCACAGAAGCATTATGCAGCTACGTGAATCTTCTACCAGAGACAAACCACAGCCACAAGCATGTAAAACATTAATAGCAGCAAATTCTTACTGTGTACCAGTATCTGAATTCTTAAATAAGTAATTTGCTTGGTTTCGGTAAGATTATGAAACACCTGACATTTACAATAAGTGGCACACATTTTACATTTTAGTTAAAATGCAAAAGGAGTTTATGGCAACATAATATTCAATATTCCTTCTGAGAAAAATTATCATTTTCTCAGTTAATTAAAAAAATTCAACTTCTGTCATTGGAAATAAAACTTAAAAAAAATCTTTATTTTTATGATCAAATTCCCAGATCATCAATATCAAGTTTTTTAAACAGATTTTAAAAATGTGCCACATTAAAATTAATAATTCAT
This sequence comes from Stegodyphus mimosarum, assembly GCA_000611955.2. NCBI lineage: Eukaryota > Metazoa > Arthropoda > Arachnida > Araneae > Eresidae > Stegodyphus > Stegodyphus mimosarum. Next base: position 84,363 of record KK121017.1, read on the forward strand.
AATCAGATAACATTAGAAAACTCACCATTTAGACATCAATCATTAAAAATGTGATTAAAAATATTTTAATGTTTTAGTGTTGACAATTAAAATTACAATAATTAGTAGAAATAAAGTATTATTTATCTTCCATTTTTTCCCATCCTGAGAGTGGTGAACATTACATACAAGTGAAGTTTCCTAAATTATGCAATACTAATATGAGGTGATTAATATATTTTACATTAAACTACTAACTAGCTTAATCTACATATTTTATAGAATTACTTAATATATCGTTATTTATTATATTATATACTTTGCTTTTCTTTTATCATAAAATCATGCTAGAAATCTTGAGTTATTAAATACTTATTATTATTAATTGTATATACTTAATACATATATTTAAAAATAATAATATAAAACACTAATTATTAATTATATGCATTCATGTGCTATTAAATCTATATACTGAACAAATGCTCTAGAAAACAATTAAGTACACAGACACTAGATTATGCCAAAGCTCAACTTTTTGTGTACAATACTGTTTATTTTTTCTTTACATAAGCTAATATTACAGATCATTATTACAAAAGTGACTTAACTAATTTTGATACAACAAATGTTTTCAGATTTGAAATAATACATAATAATATTATATTTTATTTATTTAATCGATTAAGAAATTCTTACTTTAATTATCATATTTTTTTTAACTGCTGACATGCTAAACAATATTTTAGTCACCTAAAACTTAACAACAAAAAATATCAGCTATGAAAATAAATTACTTGAAATGATATTTTTGCTACAAAAATAAAGGTTCTCTGTTATACATGAGATCTTGAGCATAAAAAATTATAAAAAATTACAGAATCATACAATAATAAAGATTATGAAAAATTCTGACTTAACCTTTTCTTTTCGCTTTTGAAAAAACACAAAGTGCATAGGTATAATATGTGTATATTTGAAGGCTCAATACAAAACTGAAAAAAAAAATCGCTCATAACTAAATTATTAAGTCAGTTTTTCATATCTAATATGTAATTCTTACAGTATTTCTGAAATTACCCAGCTTAAATATATATATGCACAAAAAGTTCAACTAACCAAGGGAAAACTACATCAGCAATAGTTAAACCATTCCATCGTGAATGATGAAAAAACGAATATTTCCCGCCACCATAATTCACAAAGATCATGATAACAATAGCTATTCTGGAAAAGAATACAGCAGTATTTGCAAAAGCACAAAAGCAGCAAAACATTTTCATAAAACAATTCAAAGTATAAAGATATATGTAAGAAACAACTTTGAACAAAATATTTACATTAAAGTATCACATTTATTAAAATTATCTAATTATTTAAATTCTGATAATTAAAATTATGCATGAAAAAATTAAAAACAGTGAGCCAATAATCATAAATAATTAAAACAAATCTGAAAGTTTCCAGATTTTATATTACGGTCCAAAGGTGTAGTTTTTTAATGTTTTGTGTGTTATCTTTATTTATTAAATATCATGTTCTTCACACTTAAACCATAAAATTCAACTCAAGAGCAATATTGTAAAATAATTTAAAAAGAGCATATCTTTAGAATTTACGATACACAGTCTCACTAGCTGGAGATAAAAGTACTTTTCTTTTTTTCTGAACAGTGCTGCCATTTTTCACTTTGAAATTGTTGAGTTCCTTAATCAAAAACTAATAAATGCTTTACAAAATATGAAATAAATAATGAAACAATTCCAGATTTGGGCTTTTAGATGTCCATATTCGGATGGAGACATATGTTATTCAAAATTTGATGGCTCTAGGTAATGTTGTTTTATCACAATGTGAGAAATATACATACATTTATGTAGATTCTTCATTATTTAATTTCTTTAAATATAATATAGTTTGATAATATTTGGTGGCAACAATTTGAAAAGTGATTCAGACTAAGTTTTGAAGGTAAAATGCCAAAATGAAATTAACATCTCTTCTGGGCTAATAAAAGTTCAGTATGGCAAAAGCATATAAAATGTATTAGAACTATCTCTTTCTCTCTATATATATTTTCAAGTAAGAACAATATTTAAATAGAAGTCTTATAAGGAGTATGCACAAGTACACAATTTCTGCTAAAAGAATCCATATCTCTCATTTTCATATTATACAGATTATTACTTAAATAGAAAATTCAAAGTGCTTTTTAGGAAGAACAGTTTTTAAGAGAATTTAGTCATTAACACTTCAGGCACATAAACGGTAAAATTTATTGAATGGTAATAATTGATAATATGCATTTTTAAATATTAATTCTTTTAAAATTCAAATAAGCAACAATAAGAGTTAAAAAAAGAGACTTTCTTGAAGTTTTAGAAATATTCAAAAAAAATTAATTACTTACAAGAGAAGAAAGCAATTATTAATTAATTTTAAAAAGTCATACGCTTTTTAATTTCCTTTTAGGTAAAGTATACCTTTTGTAGTAGTTCTTGAAAATAATGTTTTCATTGGAACTACTTTTTGTCTCTTGTTTGGCTTGACCATTAGACAATATAGTTTTAATTTGTGATACAACTTGATTTCAATTAAATTTCTATTTAAAACATGTCTAATATTTAAAACAGTTCTATCAACTCAACATTTAAAACAGTTCTATCTTCTAGAACAAATTCCTTACACAAAAATAAATTTCTCAGTAATTTGGAACAGTGAGGTAAACCTACAAAAAAATTTTTTTTTTTTCACTTTCAGAACAGGATTTGGAAATTGAAAACTATTAATCCAAATCTGTACTTCTTTCAAGAAAAGTACTAAATCCTCCTTAGTCAGATACTATCGCTTCCACTTCTACTTCAGCTGACTGAGTGTGTTTCATAAGTGAAAAAAAAAAGTTCTTTCTTCATTGAAGCATTAAAATTTATTTATTTATTTATTTTTTTTTTTTGCTTGCTTACACTGTGAAACGAGATTCTGACTCAGACAAACTGACTTTTTAAAAGTAGTGAGAATTTGGTCCAATTTAGAATCATATCAAAGCTTTGGATCTATATGCATTCTGCCAAAACTGAGAACATATATTTTTTCTGCAGAATTAAAATGTTTTCAGTTTTCCTTCACTACAGCAAGAACACCACTCTGAATTCCTGGACTACATGAAACTTTAGTGCACCATCTCTTTAATGTGCTAGCACTAGGTGAACGACTTCCAGTTTTTCTTTCCAAAAATCATAGCTATTATATGACAGAGCTCTTAAGACAATGTAACGTGAAATAGCTTCAATAGTCCACCTTCTTTTCTCGTAATATGTTAATACATACAATGGAAGAGACACACGCCAATGTGACAATCAAATTCACTAACACAACCTTGTATTTGGCGTACATTCACTAAAAACACTCAATCGATTTCGAGGGCAGCTACAGGTCCCTCCTCATCAGGAGAACAAAATACAAGAAGGGGAAAGAAAGCTGAGTAACGGCTTTTTATACTCTCGGGTAGAACCACGCGCGAGGAGGCAACGCCATCTATCAAGAAAAATAATCATCCAAGAATTATGTTAATAGAATTTTAAAAGCGCTAGGAAGGACTGGATTAGACTTAAAATCATTCACTAAACTTGCTAAATCTTTGTGAATATGAAAAGCCTCAAGAAAATCCGATTCACCAATGGAAGAAGCTTTTTGGATAATTTTTGCAGATCCAAAGTCATCGTATCATAGTTGGAAATTTAATCATAATTTTGACTTTGGATCTGCAAAAATTATCCAAAAAGCTTCTTCCGTTGATGAATCGGATTTTCTTGAGGCTTTTCATATTCACAAAGATTTAGCAAGTTTAGTGAACGATTTTAAGTCTAATCCAGTCCTTCCTAGCGCTTTTAAAATTCTATTAACATAATTCTTGATGATTATTTTTCTCGATAGATGGCGTTGCCTCCTCGCGCGTGGTTCTACCCGAGAGTATAAAAAGCCGTTACTCAGCTTTCTTTCCCCTTCTTGTATTTTGTTCTCCTGATGAGGAGGGGCCTGTAGCTGCCCTCGAATTCGATTGAGTGTTTTTAGTGAATGTACGCCAAATACAAGGTTGTGTTAGTGAATTTGAATGTTAATATATCTTTGTAAAAATATGCTTTACATGTTTTTCTAAATTCTTTGATATGTGCTTCCTCCCCTAAATTTCCCTATTTGAGATTATAATTTCTTACAGAAATTTTTTTCTAGATGTCATCACTTTCTTTGTCACTGACCAAACATTCTAAAATTTTTCTTTTTTCGATACTTCAAGGTAATTTTCTAAGGTATCATTTTCTCTTTTATATTATCAATGAATTCCTGTTTATCTTTATAATGGCATTCAGGGATACTTCAATTATCACTTGAGTTTTATTTCAGAATCATTCACATTTGGCTTATTGTCATCAGTAATTTCGTATTTGGCCTCAAAATGAATTTTCTTTGGACTTAATTTGTGTAGTCTTTGAAAAACCCTCTGCATTTGCTTTCTCCAACTTCTTGGTATTATTTTTTTACTGTACACAGTAAATCTACTTTCATAACAACACTAGATTTTAAAAGTTTCTTTTGAATAATTCAAGCAGGAGCTTTTCCATATCACCTTCATAATTGCTGTACAGAAAATCTTTGCTGCAAATTCTTGCATTCATCACATTAATAGATTCCTCTCTTCGACATACTGATGTATCTTTTTTTTTTTTTTTGGTCAAAAGGAAACTTTTATTGAAAGCATGATATACAATACCGCTTCCTTTCTTACTTCTATAATTGGTACAGCACATTTCTACAGAACAAGAAGCCATATCATATAACTGACACTTTACAATGTAGAATTTATCAGGAAAACTGACTAAAGGTATATGCATATATTTTTTAATATTTATGTTACTAAAAATAAATATATATGATTAAAATTAATTTGGGATATCCACACCTCTAGAATATTACCTCACAGCACGATGGAAGTACAATTTTAAACACACAAAATCAGAGCTGACGAATCACAGTGACATCAAATTACTTCTTGTTAACTCCCTCTATGAGGATCACATCAGTGAGGAGTCACCTAAAGGAATGAACTAGCCATTCTCTTTAACTCTGGTAAAGCCAGGGTTTCTCAAAAAATATTATATACTAAAAGCTTCACAAATTCTCTTCATTTATCCTTTAACTGCCCCACTGATAAATTTTGCCTTTCAGTGACAAAATTACTGCTCTAATTATAATCAAAAAATAAAAAAAGTCACGATTAAATTGCTTGAGGGATGAGAGAGAAATGCTGTGGGAAATTTACAGATGACTTCACTACTTACAAAGTTTTATTATTTTCCCTAATTATCAACATATGGCAAGACTCATAAATCTCATTAAAAATTAAAAAAGAATTAATTCAAGATGCTTATTCTGAAATATGGAATAAGAAACATAATGAGATTACTTACGGAGGACAGTTAAGGCCATGAATGAATAACATTAGCAAAATGTAAATTGCTAAAAATGTTAACATAATAAGCCATTCCCCACCATATTTGCCTCCATTAATAATATTCTCCTATTATGCAAAGTTATTAATAATACATAAAAAAGCATTTAGAAGCAAATATGTGAGTACTGGAAATTGTGGTAGAATTGTGTTGGCATCAGTAATCAAAATCTAAATCACTATGTTACATCATTAATTTTTTTTCTTTTTTTCTTAATTTGTGGACATTGATGTGTACTGAAAATGTAACAATTTAGTTACACATGTGCACACACACACACATGCATGCACACCTAAAAAAACTTTAAATCAACTGCTTTTTAAATAAATATGAAAGAAACTATGTAGACTATACATAAAATTGTTATAAAGTGTATAAAATTAAGTTATGAATTTTAGAAAGATATACATAAACACTAATTAAAAGAAAGGAACCTATTTATTTTGAGTAATTTTTTCCTCTCAGTAATTATATAATCTTAGTCCAATGTTTACCTGTTTTTGTGCTGTGGATAGGGACCGCTTAAAATAAAATCTTCATGAGTAGCTACAAAAAATAGTTTTCACAACACAATTAAAAAGTATTTTTTTATGCAGTGAATAGGGACCATATAAAAAAAGTCTCCCACAGAAAATAACTCAAAACCTTACGAAATAACTGGGAATTGTTTTTTAAACAAAATCAAGACACTGGCAGCTACAATCTCGTCAAACCGTTTAGAATCTGATTTAGAAAATACACATGAGAACATTTTAAAATATTTTATTTACATATACACTTATTTTACACATCCAAAACTTTTCAGAACATGTAACTATTATCCTCTGTAGTCTGACAATATGCTAACTTTCTTGTAGTAAAATTTGTTCAAAATCACTTTCATTACTTGAAGATACTACCTCGCACTTATTTAGAGTTGACTTTTTTTTTCAGTTCCCATGTAGTCGGTGCTCAGGTTTTGCGATGACTGTTGTTTCACTAGACACTTGTATATGTCTTGGCAGCCAGATATACAAGAGTGAAGCTCCTTTTGGAATTTTGAAGTTCTTTCAGAAGTGGCATTGAGTGCCAAGAAAATGACATTCTAATTTATGGCAAAGTTGGAGTCCTGCATAGATTTCATCTGCTATCACATAATTTTACAATTATGTTGCAATTCAATTAAAATTTTCATATACTGCACAAAATAAAATCGTACAAAAACAGGTTTGAGTGTAGTTGCAATTCATCAAGATTCACTTCTATGTTGTTATGATTTATCATGAATCATATATATCCATAAAAAGTTTCTATACAAAAACACACGGGGAAAAGAATAGTGCTACATGAAATAACATAATGATGAAAAGAAAAAAAAATGCCACATACATAATTATATTAAGAGAAAAAGAATACTTCAAAACTTTCATAATCCATTAAAAATTCTCGTTCAGCCCACTGAAGGACTTGGTCCTCCAATGGCAAGCACTAATTTATACAATTTAGAGAAAAGGTAATAAATCTAAGATTTTATATATAGGAAATAACTTATGCTAGCCTAATGTTCAAGTTACCCTCGCACAGTGTCCAGAGAACGTAGCCTACGTTGCATAGGTTTCTGCTTCTTGCTATCATTGATGGAACTAGTAGAAGAATATGCTGCAGTCAAGTCCTAAATATAACAATTATTAATATGTTACTAAGTAGTTATTTTTATACCAATAAGAAAGTTCACCTTAAATAATAAATTATCTTACTATTATTAAATAAATGGATTATTATCCATTTATTACAAAATTTTCCAGAATTATTTTATTTTTTAGTCTACTACAAAAGTTTCATACATAAACTATTTAGAGTAAAGTAGCTATTTTGATAAAGAATATTACAATTAATTCAACACTTACCAGAAGTTACATAGATAATGAAAGTTACTGAATCAATAAATTGTTTCTTAAAATTCATTCAAATTTTAAAACAATTATTAGATAAAACTGGTATTTTCAACTTATCCATTTTAAACATAGGCAAGGAAACTATTCTAAACTATGTTCTATTTCATTTGATAAGATTTTTCATATAAAATACATTTCATAGTTGAAACAGACATAAATTACATGTCTAAAAAAATTACAAATTTACAAATATCAATATTCGCACAATCAACACTGTTGTTAGAACCATGTTCAAAGAAAGAACGCTAATATTATGCCAAAAGGGAGTTGATACAATCAACTCATTCTCCCAAGAAAATAAAATGTTTGTCTTTACAGACGGTTTCTCTGATAATACTTTTCATAGAGGTGGTGCTGGTATCCTTCTTGTCTACCTTCTGGTGAAAAACTGAACTCAAAATTCCCACAGGGCAAATTGCCTCAAACTTCACTAGTGAATTGTTTGCAATCAAGAAAGCCCTTACTTTCTATGTCTTAAGCAATTCTGATGCTTCAACGGATAGACTCTCGGTATTCCCAAATTCAAAATCAGCACTCGAAGCCATCTGCCATGGAGAAACAAGAATAATTCAAGAAATAAATTTTCTTCTCAATCAAATAAAACAAAACCCACACTCTTCAGTAAATCTCTGTGCACATGGGTATTGAGGGAAATGAGTGTGCCAATGTCCTGGCAAAAGAAGCTCGACACTTGGACCAGCCCCCATTGTTACCAATGAAGAAAGCAGTTGCAAAATGCAGCCTTTTTGCTAGACATTTTAGAAGGCTACAATTCTGGAACTTGACTGCCCCAAAAGCCTTTCGCCTGCAGTGGCAAGACCTTGTACAGACCATTTTAGAACTATGAAGATATCTCAAGATCTTACCCCATTTGCATAAACCCAATTAACATCAGAGCATATTTTCAACTACCAGGCTATCATTGCTGCTCTTTACCAACTTGACTCACCACTACAGGATATCCTTCATAGTCCTCAAGCTCCAGACCTGGCAAGATTTGTCATGCAGACTTTTGGCTCCATTGAGCACCTTTTCCATGGCCAAAACAACAACAACAAATATCAACCAATGAATTCTATGAGTAAAATTTCCTTTTTTAACCCTAAACCTCATACTTAATACCCAAGAAGTTTGCTTAATTTTGATTACTATATGTTATTAGTACATTAAAACTTTAAATGCATTAAAGTTTTTCTGCAATCCTCCCCCCTCTCTTATTTTTAAATTTCTGGCCGATTTAGCACTAAAATATACACATCTCCAAACGAAATCTTTTTCTAAAATTCCCAAGCACCCCAAGAGGAATTTTAAGAGTGAGACAAAATTAACTTTTTGAATTCAGCTGTTAAACTCATGGTTTTAGATTAACTGCATAATAACAGACAAATACTTACTTGAAATTAAAATATCAATTTACTGATATTAAAATCATTATTTTTTACATTATTAGATAAACAATCAATGAACTAAATTTTATTCAAAATAAAGATAATTCTTAAATTAATAATTATGCTTTGATTAAAATACAAATAAATAAAATACAATAAATAAACAAAGAAAAAGTTCATTAATTAGGACTTGACTTCTGCTTCATTTATTGCTGTATGAACAGCTCCATGCTTTTTTACTGAAAGATTGTGATATGCAGAGTATACATTATTGAATTTCTATCTCATTTAACATACAAAATTAATACAGATACATCAAGGTCTTAACACTTTGGCCCATTAAAATGGTTGCTCTGACTGAATTATTTTAATATTAACAAAGTTTAACAAAATCTGACAAATTAACAAAATCTGACAAAATTAACAAAATCTGACATACTACAAAGCTTCAAATTCTTTACTGACAAAAAAATGCATAACAAAGAGATCACAGTATGCATTAATAATAATAAAAAAAATTTCATATTATTTTACTTTCCAACTTGCAACTAAATGCGTATAATAACTTGTTGAATTACATGTGTTGTCTTTAAGATGCTTTAATCTAATGCCTTTTATCAAATTCATAAAAATGTTTGATACTTAAACACTGAATTATGTAGCAAACATGCATAAACTCATCACTGTTATCCTTATTTTTCAAAGAACCAGTACAGAATAATTATTCTGGAATGTGATTTCAAGTGATGAGAAATGCATAACATAAATACAGGTATGTAATGTCATAAATGGAAAATGTTAGGTCAGCCTTGCTTTCTGCATAAATATAGTTCTTACTGGTCAATAAACTTTTAGACATCTTTTAAAACAATTCATTTAAATTCAAATGTACTAGTATTACTTCCTGACTGAAGGATTATGTGGAAAGATAGATTTAAAAACTACACTTAAAAAATTACAAACATGGAATCAATTTTTCTTTTCTACATTTAAAAAAGAAAAAATGCCTCTCCCCCACACATTAAATTAGGCAAGACTTAATAAGACAAATTCTCCCAAAATAAATAGTATTACTTATTTCAAGAATTCCTAAGAGCTTTCCTTTAAAGTTTATTAACAATATAAGAACTTAATTTTGTTTAATTTTAAGGTTCCAGTTGACAATGCATCAAGTGAGTAAAGAAAATCTTAGCAATTATATCAAAAGACTAATAAATATTGTCATTAAAATCAGGAGAATTATTAAATCAAGGTTGAATCTTGATTTAGTTTTTAATGTTACATATATTGGAAGATGGTAAACTTTTTTTATAGATAAAAATTATCTAGCTCTTTTACATTTTAAGTACATACACACAAAGGTATTACTTTTAAAAAGTATTTAACACTCCTGTGCTCTCTTTTTAAAGGAATAACATATTATCAAGAACAACAAATGCACACTTTCATCTATATCAATCATCAAATACATTTTACACATTTTAGTCATTTACTCATTAGCAGGAGAACTTTTATATCTGTTTTCCCAATTCTTTCCTTGCTTTTGAAATCAAGTGTTTCTTGTCTGGTTTGGATTCTTTATAAATTTAACAGTTTCAGATTCACAAAGTTCAGTGATAACTGTAGTTAATGTGATTCATAAAGTTCAACTTTTGGAGCAGCATTATGCCACCCAGCTATGTCAGAAGCTTTCAGCTTATCATCTTGTTATGTGCTGTTTACAAGTTGCTAGAGTAAATCCACTCTTATGAAAATGATAGATTAACAGGATCATCCTCTGCAAACAATCTCAACAGCTTACAGAATGTTAATTTTCAGCTTGCCCCATAGTACCAGATAGCTGTTGCAGTATTAATAGAATTTTTTAAGGAAAACTATTGATATTGAGCTTTATGAGATTTAACTGCATCCAAGTATATACTCTATAACTTATAATCTGTTGGTGGAAACAACAAATTCATGTTTTTTACACACAGAGTGTCATTATTTAATCATTGGATAAGAAAATTAAATTGAAACATAATTTTACAAAGTAACAGGAAATAATTTATATCAATAAAATCGTTAGTTCAAAAAATTTCATTTGTCCTAACTTTTGGGATTGATAACATGGAACTTGTTTGTTTACAGACAAAATGGCATCATGCAGCAAAAAAACAATGTGCATTCTCTGGTTATAGAAAAATGAAATTCCTGAAAACTGTTCAAAAGCAATAACAACATGAATTTAATAAACCTTCACCAACAGAACAAACAATCAATTAAAAGATGGCTAAAACAGTTTCCAGAGACTAGACATGTTTTGCATAAAGGATATGCAGGTAAGCCAAAAGCATCAGTGATGAAAATGTTTCCACCATTCAAGATGTGTTCGTATACAGTCCCAGTAAATCCCCTCACTCTGCCAGCCTGCAAATAGGAATTCCCAGTTCGACTGTTCCTAAAGTTGTTCATTAATGATTCAAACTGACTGCACTGTACATAAATTGTGGATTTGTCAGCAAATCAAACCTTATGATTGAGTCATTCATAGGGAATCTTCTGTAGAAATTCTTGACCATATCAGTAATGACAATCAGTTTCTTCGAAAAATCGTATTCAGTGATGAAGCAACATTTCATGCTAGAGGAGAGGTTAATTGAGTGAGGTAGCCCTTAAGTTTGATTAACTCATAACAAAGTGATTGGACCCTTTTTTTCTTGGAGTCATGAATTAAATCAGATGATTATTTTGATATGCCAAGATTGTTTGAGGTACAGTAATTAAAAGAAATACAGTCAAATGTTTATTTCCAACAGGATGGTGCCCCCTATCATTGGGCTACACATGTATATGATTTCCTTGATGAAACATTCCCAGATCATTAGATTGGTATAGGTGGACCAATTTCATGGCCACCCTTTCTTTAGATGTTACATCACTTGACTTCATTTCCTGGGAATACTTGAAGAATTTATGCTGCAGAGTACATAGCACCAAAGAATTAAAAAGTAAAATCACCACAAAAACAGCTCTGTGACTCTGCAAATGCTTAATAACCTCTGGAGAGAAATCAAGGACAGACTATATTCTCTAAGCAACTAATGATGCTTATGTTGAAGTGTATTAATACAAAATTCTTTGAAATGTTAAATAAAATTCAGTCAGTTTTTCTATCTATCTCTCATTCTGTATTATTTAAAGCATATCTTTAATGCAGCGAATAAATTATGGACCCCTTGTAGTTGAATTATTAGAGTCAATTGTTTGAACTAATAAAGTCAATAGTCAAAGAGATGTAACAGTTTCTGTTTCTCTTTCTAGAATGAGATGAAAATGTATGAAGGAAAAAAAAACCCAGCCCAGCTGGATGATAAGGTTAACATCATAAATATTAGCATGACCACAGGGTGCTAAATACTATTAAAAGACATTAGTATTAAATAAAAAAAACTACTGCTAAATTGTTTTGATTTTTTTAATGTTTTGGACCAAATTAATTAAAAAAAACAATAAATCAAGGATATCATCAAATCATAATTGGGTTATATTCAGCATTTTCAAGGATTACAGGATTTTCTAACATCAGTTACAATAATAACACTCTAATATTAATTATAACCCTAATTTTACCATAATAAACTCTTCAGATATTTAGACATTTAATTATTTTCTATTTATGTGCTTTTTTTGGCCATACCTTTTAAAAACATGATAAAGATTTTTAACACGGAAATTTAGTGAGAGCGAAAAATCAATAAATTTAAAATATGCAGTAAGTAACAAGAGCTATGAAAATTTATTTCTCTAACTACTGTCAAAATATTGATAAAACTTCGCAGATTAATTAATGTTAATAAACAACCTCATTAATGTGAAAGTTGATTATTTATGAGTTAGAAAGATTTAGGTAAACATAGAAGTATACATTCTTATTTTCACCTTTCATTCTCAACAAAGCCAACACCAATCCAAAGCAATGTTAACTGGTCGGCTTTATAAATACATGAAACTCAACTTACAACACTTACGTCCATGGAATCCCTGTGAAGGAGACGATTTATTACTTCTGTTCTGTTAGAAAAAAGAAACAAATAAGAAAGTTAAGAAAATTATTAATAACAAAGTAAAAAATTAAATATTTATAATTTAAAAATATTATGTATTTTAACACATCAACACAAAAGACATTTATGAATATTAAAATGTTGAGATCTAGGATTAATATAATCTATGAGGTGCGACAAAAAAAAAATGATAGTTTTGGTGATATCATCCCACACACCTCCTCTATTCATGCAACTTTCGACTTAATTGATTATGCCAGTTAGGAGTGCTACATCATTGAGTGAACACGTTCAACTGCATCCTGCTGGAAAAACATCTAATCTAAAAACCGAACAGTGAATCAACATCAAGTTTCTTGTGAAACTTAAGAAATCAGCCATGGAAATCTTTCAAATGTTAACCGAGGTTTATGGAGATGAAATTTTGTCTTGTGCGTGTGTGTTTGAATGGTATAAGTTGTTCTCAGGGGGAAGGGACAGTGTAGAAGATGATGAATGTGCTGGCCACCCAAGATCAGCGATTACAAACCAAAATATTGCCAAAGTTCGTGATGTGATACGGGGGACTGAAGATTAAGTGTTCATGCAATGGTGGAGTAGGTTAACTTGGATAGAGATCCTGTTTGACGCATTTTAATTGAAAAATTGCACACGAGGAAGATTTGTGCTAAGGTTATTTCAAAAGTTCTGTCCAATGACGAAAAACAGTACTGTAAAGACGTGTGTGTGGACATGTTAGGACGCATTGCAAACGAGCCAAATTTGTTGGAATCTGTAGTAACATGTGATGAGACATGGATTTTTAACTATGACCAAGAAAAAAAGTGCCAATTGATGCAGTGGAAGTCTTCAGGTTCCCCAAGACCCAAAAAAGCACGCATGTCGAAATCAAAATTCAAAGCAATGTTAATTGTCTTCCCTGACATTAATGAAATTTTAATGATTGAGTAGGTTCCCAGTTGTCAGACTGTTAGTCAACACTATTACATTGAAGTACTAAAAAGCATGAAAAAATTAGGAAAAAAAGGCCAAAGTTGTAGAGTGATGGATGGCTATTGCACCAGAACAATGCACCCGCTCATACTGTCAAGCAGTTTCTGACCAGCAAACATTACTGTAATGGGGCATCCTCCTTATTCACCTGATATGGTTCAAAGTGACTTTTTTTATTCCCTAAAGTTAAATCTTTCTTAAAGGAAACCCATTTTACCTCAGTTGAAGAGGTTCAGGCAAAAATGGAGAATCTTCTGAAGGGCCTTCCATAAACCTCGTGCCAGAACTCTTACCAGCAAAGGCAGCACCGTATGCAGAAGTGTGTGATTGCTGAAGGAGACTACTTTGAAGAAGATAATGTCATGGAGAACTAATTCTGTAAGCACAATGATTTACTGGACCAGTCTTTTTTTTGTGTGTGTGTCACACATATACCACTAAAATTTATGCACGTCTATTTGCTTGTGGCATTATCTCCTCCGGAATGGTGGGGAGTTGAGTTTCAAGAGATACTCTCAGATTCCAAAAACTTGTAGGACCATTGTCATTTTCATATGACTTTAATTGGCTGAGATATTAATTAAAAAGCTTGAAAACGCTAATTTTTCCCTAATTTTTCTGAGTGGCAACAGTCTCAAATGTTGGAGATAAAAGTCTACTTTATTTGAAAAAGTGTTGCCATGGCTTGCTTTCAAATCATAAAGTTTCTTTAAAAAAATTTCTAAGTTTTATAATATATGAAATAAAAAAAACATTACCAAACATTAAATATATTATTCCTGATTCCAAAAATTTGCGGAAAGACATTTCAACCAGTCTCATCTTTGTACGACTTTAATCAGCTGAGATATTAATTTAAAACTCTGAAAACACTAATTTTTGTGCTCGTTTTTCTGAGTGGCAACAGCTTTGCGCACTGGAGATAAAAGTCTTCTTTATTTCAAAAACTGTTGTTACTGCTCGCTCTCAAATGGTAGAGTTTGTTAATAAAAAATTTAAAAGTTTTATAAAATATGAAATAAAAATAGCACTGCCAAACTTTAAATATATTATTATTATATAAGGTCATACTCTGACATTGAAAAAAAGTATGTGACTGCATGTGATGTCATTGTATGTCGAAAATTTTTCTTTAATCTCAGCATTTTAAATAAATAGCTGCTGTTGTCAACTTCTTTGTTTCAGGTTAGTATAATTAACATGTCATGTTATTGCCACATTAATTCTTTTATCGATATTGCGAAAATATTATATTATATTAAATTACGATGTCATATGTATTAAAGTGAAGTGTCAAAAGTTTTTGGTTTCCTGGTTTGGCAATAAAAAAATTACTTACAAATTGGTTGTTGCTTGGATGAATGAACTGATTTAATTCATATTGAAATGTTTTTATAAATTTGCTTTTTGGAGGTACATTGAACTTGTAAATTTTGTTTTGGCTGCAGCCCAGACATTTGGCAGGCTTGCCCACTAGCAAGAAATAAATTCTGAAACCTGTGTGGTGACCGGATGTGAAACAGTAGTCCCAATGTAGCTCATGCATGTCGTAAATAGTGACTAAATTGGGTACCCAGTGCTTGGAGGTAATGCTGAATACCCTGTCCCTGGGGGTTATACCGGGGTACTGGTCCTCCAGGTTGGGCAGGCTGGGTGTAGGACTAACAATTCTACTCTATAAAAAAACCTCTTGTTGGGAAGTCTAAAAAAGCAAATATCAGATGGCTTTTATAGAATTTGACTGGGAAATGATCAAAGTACCTGTATTTTGGATTCTGAATGTGAGTTCTTTTTATCAGAGTAAAACTCTACAAACTGAATTGTAGAGTTGATTGAACAGATTATTCTTATAGATTAGACTTATTAGCAATCCAGAAAATATGATAGACAGGCAGTGTGGTTTTGGAGAAGAAAAACATACCCTTTTTTATAGATGTCATCAAACAAAGCATTTATATGGGATTGGTTTCATCCTCAGCAAAAAAGGTCAGTCATTTGGTCATGGATATTTTAGCCATGTCATTGAGATAGTGCCTCTTATGACTACGAGAAAATTTTACAAACTATTCTATTATTAATGTGTAAGCATGAACTGAGGAAAAGGATGATGATAAGAAAAATTCTTTTTGAGATGAGTTTGACCATTTCTGAGTCTCTTGCTTTAGACATGAAGCAAAAATTAGTATAGGCGATTTTAATGCCAAAGTTGGTTGTGAAGAAGAATTTAGATCAGTTACAGAAAAACACACCTTACATGTCAACTCAAATGATAATGGTAGCAGGTTTATCAGTTTTGCCACTTATCACGATATGGTCATTGGAAGCACAATTTTTCAGAATAGAGATATTCATAAAATAACATAGAGATCTTCTGATAGATTTTGTAACAACGATCATATGATGATTGACTCTAGACATCTTTCAAGCTTTCTGGATGTGAGAATTTACAGAGGAGCTAATGAAGATTCTGATCACTATTTAGTGATCTCGAAATTTAAGAGAAGGATTTTTTTAGCTAGAAAAGCAATAAAAAAAAAAAAAAAATAAAAAAAAAGGCTTCCTGTAAAGTTCAATGGTGGGAAGCTAAGAGATCTCTAGATCTGCAGAGAATATAAAAATCATCTGTCAAATGAACTTAAAGAGAACGTAACTGGGGATGAAGTGAATGAAAAGTGGAAACTTATTAAGAAATCATATACTATCAACAGTTAACATGCTGATACGTAAGGAAGAAAAGGCAAGTAGAACTGATTGGTTTGATGATGAGTGCAGAAATGTCAATGAAAATAAAAACAGACCACATAAAAATATGCTAAGTAAAAATTCATAAGAAGAGCAGTAGACCACTACAAAAGTGCACGTAAAGAAGTGAAAAGAATACATAAAATTAAAAAAAAAATTAGAAAAAGAATCTACTTAAGTTGAGCTCATGAAGTCTAATTACGATAGCAGAGCTTTCTTCAGGGCCATTAATGAAGGGCATAGGGACTTTACACCAAGGATAACTCTTTGTAAGAACAGGTGGAACTATTCTAATGAAAGAGCTGAAATTCTAAACAGATGGATTGAGCATTTCATCCAACTGCTTAATGCTGATGTGTCAAGTAACTTAAAATATTGTGACTGATAGGGTTGAGAATCAATCCGTTGATATTCCAACCATTGAATCAATGTCATTGACTCAATCTACCATTATATAACCATTGACATTATCCAACCAATCTACCATTATCCAACCACTGACTGAATCCACTTTTAATAAATTGAAAAATAATAATGCAGCAGAAACTGAAGCGATTGCCACTGAGTTATTAAAATATGGTGAAAAGATCTGACAAATATTATCTGGGAAATAATGGTATCTATTTGGGAAAAAGAAGTACTTCCACTGATTGGATGTTAAGTATTCATATTACCCATTGATTGGATGTTAAGTATTCTATGTCCTATGCACAAAAAGGGGGATGTACTGAACTGTGAAAATTATAGAGGAATAAACCTATTATGTGCTGCCTATAAAGTTTTCTCGAATATTTTATTTGATCATTTGTCCCCTATTATTGAGAATGTTGATGGGGAATATCAGTGTGGTTTCAGGAAAGGAAGATCCACATTTGATAAAATCCTTACTTTAAGACAAATATTGAAGAAATGTAAAGGGTTTGGAATTGAAACCCATCATTTGTTTGTTGACTTCAAGGCAGCTTATGATAGCATAGATTAGAGCTCAGTTACTAAAAGCCCTAACTGAGTTCAAAGTTTGAACAAACTTAATTAAGCTTTTAAGGCTCACTCTAATTGAAACCGAGGTCTGTGGTACGAGTTCAAGGAGAAACATCTACCTCCTTTAAGGTATGAAATGAAATTAGGTAGGGGAATGCATTGGCATGACTCTTACTTAATTTAGCTCTGAAGAAAGTTATAAGAAATACTGGTATTAATACAAGAGGTACTTTATTTAATAAATCAGTTCATATTCTGACCTATGCTGATGATGTAGATATAACTGCAAGATCTACAGCCATGCCAGGAGAGACCTTTTTGGCACTAGAGAATTCTGTCAGGAAAATGAAGGATAGAGTAAATGTGGAAAAAATTAAATATATGTATTGTGGTAAAACGGAAAATCCACCTAAAATATTTGAGACTTTGAGAAATCATTGATTCTTGGGTTTAAGACCTCTTCTGAAATCCCATCTAATAAAGAGAAAAAAATTCTGTTATACAAGGTATTAATAAAATCAATCTTAAGCTATCTTTCAGAGAGTGGACTCAGAATATGAGGGCAGAAACAGCCTTTGTGAGCTTTGAAAGGAAGATTATAAGAATAATTTTTGTTGCTTCTTTGGAGAATAATATATGGTGCAAACAGTACAACTTTGAACTCTAGAAAATTTATAGAGATAAGGGCATTTTAAATCCATAAAATTAAGCAGAACAAGATGGGCAGGTCACCTCCTGAGAATGAATGCAAAAAGAACAGACCTTAAGATCTTTAATGCAACTCCTGATTGTGGAAGATCAAGAGGAAGACCTAAGAAAAGATGGAGGGACTGCCTGGATGAGGATTTTCCCATTATAAAAATTAACAACTGAAGGTCAGTTGCAGGAAGGAGGATGGAATGGGAAAGACTTCTGGAGAAGTCCAAGGGCTGTCATGCCAATGCTAATGATGATGAATAAATTTTGAAATCTGAAAATAATTGGGTAGATATAACGTATATTCAGCTCCACTTTTAAAAAAAAACTCTCAATGTAATAAAAATTAGAAATAATTTACGAATTATACAGTAAGCAAGCTAGCAGAGATTAATAAGGGGGAGGGACGTATGGTATTACATACACCAAAGAAGAACTGCAAATTATGGATTTTACTTTACATAATTTATAACTCATAAGGCATTATGGTGCTTTTAGTTAGATACCCATTAATGAATATTTGTAAGAGCTACTAGAAAGTCTGTACAGTCGAAGTTTGTATGAGGTATTAGTTTAAGAAAAAAGTCATAAACTGAGTCATTAGGTTAGTTTGAAGCAGGAGACGTGAAAAATATGCAATGCCTTCGCTGAGATCTTGAACCTGGACCTCTCGAATACATGCCGTGTGTGCTACCGTTACACCATGAAAGCACACAGAAAGGAGGGAGAAAATACCTTATAAGATATTAGACATAATGAATTGAACCATTCCTAAATAATAAATGCACTGTGCAATGAAAGGAATGTGTAGTTGTAGTGAGATATCATGGCATGTGTCCTTGTTCATACACAGTATGAATTTAAGACAATGATTTTTGTCTTTGCAGGAATAATCATTGAAAGATGGAGTTTGATATACACAAGTGGTCCAAACAAGATTAACATACTGTCATATAATTCCTCAATGCTAAAGAATGTCAACCAGATGAACTATTTTATTGACAGTGAATGCCCTGAAAACAAAGGTAGATTTGGCAATAATGCTTAGGGAAGGACATGAACAAACAAGTGACCATTTCCATCCTGACCAAGTCCATGTTATTGCCACGGACAGTTGAAGAAGGCATTGAACAGTGAGACATTTCACTCAAATATGAAGTTAGATGAAGGTTGCTATCCATCAATGATTTGATGGCCAACCTTCAAAATTTTACACTGATGGCATCTGAAGATCAGTCACACAATGAGACAGATGTCTGAACACCTACAGCGACTCCTACACAAAAAAGGCTGTGACATGCTCATCATGCAATATATAGTACATAAACTGTGGTTAAATACATTTATTACTTTCACAGATACCGTCCCCAACTTAATTTTAATTCATCAATCTTATACTAATGCAACATAAAAAGTATTCTAAAAAAATAATAATACAAAATATGGCCCCTTTCTGGATGCCAGTATTAAAGTATTTTTAAATTTTCATGACACGAAACCACTCGCACCTTGAAAACAATTTTGGGTTAATCATCCAAGCTAATAATTAAAATAATAATAAAGTTTTTAATGTAATTTCTTAAATTTATTTGTGCAATATTTCCCGGTAACAAACGTCCAGAAAATGAATGCTTCGATAAATTAAATGCATATATATTCTCAAACATAAAGAATTCGCAAAACCCTTTTCATGGGTACTCCAATTTCATATGCATTTCTCAGAGAACTATGGAAAAAAAACCTGCCTTTCCCATTTATTTAATTTTTGTATGTTTGTATTATACAAGTATATTTTAATACTGCTTCATTGTCACAGTGTTTTTTTATTAAATCAGTATAATTAATGATTAAGGTTCGTATAAAAATATAAACAATTTTATTTTTGCTTTCATGTATCTGAAATGTTAGTATATATTAAGCTGTATTTAGGTATTTCCTGTAGGAAAATGATAACATAATTATGGGAATTTATTTAAACTTGATTTTCCATGTATTATTTTTCGAAAGTTTGATAAAAGATATCTACAGACTTTTCTTCTTTAAATACTGCTGGAAGTGCACATCCACCAGGGTTGGCTCTGAGAGTTTTTGCATTGGCTTGGAAAACTGAAAAAAGTCTTTAATCCTCCCCCAACCTTTTTTCTTTTAAACCAGAAGAGAAATCAGGCCACAAAATACATTTGAAACAAATATATTTCTTAACTGTTAGCACAAATATTTTTTCCATGTAATCCGGCCCATTTGTATAATATTAAATATTAATTTATTAGCTTCATAAAATGTATAACTTACATTTTTGCAATATGATCATAAATGCAGTTAAGTTTCAACCGCTAATTATGGCTCTGAAAATGGTCATTCACTATCAGTAACACGAATAGATATAATCAGAAATGTTTAAATAGAATCAATAACTCAGAAAATGTTGAATTTCTTTATATAGTGAACTGAAGAAAATCATAAGAATTCTGCGTTTCTAAATTATCCTTACTAAAGATATAAAAGAAGACCCACATCTCACTGTAGACTCCACAGTTACACCTTTTTTTCCCCCCAATAGTCTTCAAAATTGTAACAATTTTTTTTAAAGTAAGTCTTCATTATTAGTTTTTGAGAAATTATGTATGAAACAAAAGTTATTCTATATTGTGATTCAAAACTTTCAATTAATAAAGTGCAGGCTACATAGGAAAGAATATAAAATACATTAATTCTAAATTTATTTTCAGGGTTTATTGTTAGTTGTCATGACGTTTATATTAAAATCATTGTCTTAATCAAATTTCATCTGCAGTTTTAAACTGTGATTCTTCACTTACATCTTCCCATCCTAATTTTTTACTACATTAATTTTAAATATATTCTTATAGTGATAATCTGTCCTCTGTTCCAGTACAATGTTTTTAACCAGTCAGCAATCAACCTTATTATGAGGCTGACTAAATTTTTATTCAACTACTGATATTAGTTGATAATCAGTAAAGTATAGTAACTTTAAAATTGAAAATTGAAACATATTTCCCACAATGCTTGAAAATGCCACCAATAACAGGCAAATCTAACCTTATCTTTAACCGAAGATTACCGAAAAATATTTTACCCCATAACTTAACTGGTTAAAACTAAACAAAGGAAGAATTATAAAACAAAGCATGTTATTTTCATGTTGAATAAAAACTCAGCCAATGAACTATAAAATCTTAAAATTGTTGAAAACATGGAAGTACGATGGAAGGGATTGGTTACTCAATTCCCCTCATTTTTCATGTAAATAAAAAATTCTCAATATGCATAGATGTTGCATTCTAAGCAAAGAAAATTTTTAAACTATATTTACCTAACAATACTGATAAATCTATTAGGAATTTGTTTTTAAAGTTAATTCATACATATGCATAAAAAATACAATATAAGTTGATCCACAATATGTAAATAAATGTATTATATACCTGTAAATAAACTTCCCCAGTATCCATATAAGAGCAAGTAGAAAATATATTCCAACAGCAATTAAAATGGCTGAATAAAACAATAAAATATTAATATTTTATAATTAAAAGTTTTTATAAGAAACATCATTAAATATTTTTTATGCAAAAGGTTACAGAAACTAATATAAAATGTGATATAAAATTGCTTTATTACAAATAAAGCCATTTCTGAATGCTCAATAAAAGCAGATGCAGAAATATAGTTATGCATGCAGAAGAATAAAAATCCATTGCAATAAATACTCAGAAATATTAGCTTCCCATTTCATTTCATCAAAAACTTTCATACATAATACAGTTACACAAATGTGGTTTTCATATTCTACTCTGATTAACAAATATTATTTCTTTTAAAATTAAGACAATTTTTTTCTATATGTAATACAAAATATATGCAAATATTTTAAAAAGATCCATACCTCACTATCTATGGTAATCCTTTTTGGTACAAAATTTTGAAATTTTTATTTTCAATGAAATATTATGTTCTCATTTAATCATAAAAAAATTATAATACTCTTTTATGCAACATAAAGCACAATAAAATAAATTGTGTTTATCCTGACATTAAGAATACGAGAAAATGTTAAAGACAACTAAAATCTAAATTCTTGAAGGATCATGGGAAAAAAAAAACTTGTTAGTTTTGAATACAACATTTAGTTTAATATTTAAAAAGCACCACCACATTTACATCTTCAAATTAATTAAAGTGGAATTGTTTAAATAATACATTAAAAAAATAAAGAATGCAAAAGTATTTAAAAAGCATATGTAAGATAAAGTTCACACTTTAATCTGTAATAGTCTATAAAGTCTTCTTTTTAAAGTAGTTATTTCACTTTTCTGTTCAAAAAATAGTAAAATGCTTGTAACAAATTTTCCTGAAATACATAATTCCAAAATTAATGATTACATGATTCTCATAAATTGGCACACGAGTATTATAAAATGCAGATGATATATAATATAATAGCAATAACCACATAATATAATAGCAAAAGTCTGAAGTCTTTTACCTAATAGTCTTAAATAGCTATTACCTAATTGAAACTGAAGTCTTACCTAACAGTAATTTAACAAAGGGGCAATTACAGGGTTCATAGGCATAAAGCTCCCATAATTTCATCATAAAAAAAGATTAGTTATTGCATCAACTATGGGGGTTCTGCAAATAGGTAAAAAAATCATAGAAGCCAAAGAAAATGCCAATGAATATCATATTTTCCCCGTCTTCTATAAGAATTTTAATTGTAATCCAACTGAAATTTTTATTCAACCAAAAGTAATAAAATTATACTTATATCTCCCTGTTGAGAAATTAAGCAAATTCAATTTTCCTATTCTAACTTCAATAACATAATCTTCATTCTTCTTATACTTGCTTTTGTCCAACTAACATGCTATTTGCTGCTTCTCTCTATCATAATCTATAATGCTATAAATAGGTTTGTAATTACTGAAGTATGGATGCACCTGTCTAAACACTTGGACTACTTCATAATGTTCATTTTATGAATTCTGTCTAAATAAATATGACCTATTAAAGTTTACTTCTACTTTGCCAGCTTAATCTTTATTTCCTTCTACATTTTATCTCACACAAGAAAAATTATATTAAAAAAAATACTGTATATTTAATACATTTTTATGAGCTTATTAAAAAACAGGCACTATTGAGAGCTTCATTTGCTTATGATGTTTCTAAGAGAATTCTGGAATCGCTCATATTTTTTATTTTTTTTTTTTTATTTTTAGCCATTTGCAAATACTTGATCAATACTAATTATAGTCATACATATCACAGCCAACTTAATATCATAGTTAACATTCCAGAAACATTTATGAAACTCTCATAAAATAACTAACATTCTCTAAGATGACTATACACAGTTCCAGACAATTTGAAACTTCTGCACAAAGAGAGTTGCCTCAGAAAGAGGATATTTAACATTGACATTTGTTTATATTCTATAAAATTCAGTTTTCTTTTAGATTTGGATGTCTGCAGCATGTAGTCACAGTGAAAGATTTAACCATATTCCCTTCCCTTCAGATGCAAGACAATAGTTTCCCTTTGCTTCTTAAAATTTTACATTTTAATACTTTCAAGTAAAAATGGATCAAGCCTCACAAACTTAAAAATGGTAAATATGATCTTTTTTATCAGTATCTAGATATATACAGAGATTCAAAAGTGATGGTGCAAAAAGAAAGGCTTCTAGTATGAACAGTACAAAAGATAGGCAACCAATCATAGAAGAACATGAAGGTGCAAGGTTACAAGTTTGTGTAAGACTTTTGAATCATATACAGTGAAACAATATCATTAGTAATGCTAATGGCATGGTCACTCAAGGTGGTCACAATGAAGCAAAAGAAGGCAATATGTTGGAAATCGCTTATATTAATATTTTTTAAACAATGCAGCAATATTTTCAAACTAAATTTAACAAACGCATCACACAGAAGCTGCATTTCTCACTGAGCGGAGCAGTTTAAATCTATTGGTTGTCTGTGTGCTGAAAAGAGATTCACAGATTTTGGACAAGACATTGGAAAGGATCAAAACCATGTTCGAATGGAATCTAAGGATGTTAAAAAGATGGCTAGTACAAAAATGCAAGTGCCACAGCCCACAATATAGAATATATTATTGAAGCCTTTCAACTATATCCCATATAAGTTACAGCTACTAGATAAACTAACATTGAGCAATAAGCTAATATACTGTGACTTTTGCACAGAAATGCAGGAAAAATCATATGATGATGGATTTGCAGTGATATTGTAGATGTTGTTGTAGTTACCATTGGTTTTAGACTTTGTTGTTCGTACTCCATTTATATGAACAAATTACTCTCTGTCTTTGCAGTGCTGTTTGGTAATAGCAATGTTTTCTGACAGACACCCACATAGATCACTATCATTAGTTGATTTGCTCGTGACCAGCTACATAACTTGGAATTGCTGGCTTACAGCTTGAGGCTTAAACTGATCAATGAAAAACAGCTGCCTAGACCCGAGCAATTTGAAGTATTATCTTTTCTGCATGATGCATTAGTTTGATGAAAGGCTAGTGTTTGGTAAGGCTTCTTTCTATTTTAAAGAAAACAGCAACTGTCATAATATGAGATATAAAACACCTAGAATGTGTTTTCTGCAATGAGCAAACACAGAATTTACTGCTTTTTTGCTGAATTTAGTATTACCTAAATTACATATTACTGTTCTTGTACAGCTCATGCAAGAAATAAAATTTTGTCAATGCTTTTTAGGTTTCTAAGATCACCAATTTTAATACCCCACCACTTCTTTTAAAGGAGATATATCAAAAACTAAGTACATCTCCCTCTTATGCCACAAAATTGTGATGAACTAAAAAAGTTTATCACCAAAGCAGAAGAGCGGATTTCTGAGAGTCTACTGGAACATGTTTTGCACAGAACTTGCACACAGAATAGATTTCTGACATGTCACCAAGTGTCCATATTGAACACTTGTAATGGTAAGGTAGGAAACCTGGAAAATTGTTTTTTTCATTTCATGTCAACATGGCAGCAGTGAGTCATTTTATGTACGAATAAGTAAGATTTTATTTTGCACATTACTTCCGAATCACCCTATATGTAACAGAAATTGTTTTAAATGCTTTCTTACAAAGAAAATAATTTTCAAGTTCTGATGATCAATTTGTTTGCTTGTATTGTAATTTCTGACACAAAACCTCACATGTTATATGCACCAAACAAATGGCTGAAGCAAGGCTTAAAAGGTATGTTAAAAATTGCGTGTATGCAGTTTCAATATATTTTAGGCTGGATAAAACAGAATAAAAGCAGATTACAATTTATGGTAAAAGCCAATATCTTTTAAAAACTGGAACAATTTGTGTTTTCCCTAAAGTTGTTCAGTTACATGCAATGAAAAATATATAGGAAATGATGCAACTTATATAAAGATGATTGTGAAAGAAAAATTAAAATTATATTGCTCTTAATACAAACAAATGATTTTTAAATTAATTAATTCGATTATCTTAATAAATTATCCTTTTCCATCATTTTAAAATTAATTAATTCCATTATCTTATTATATTAATTCCATTATCTATTAAGAAAAAAATTACAATGAATCATATATCAATGACATCTGTAAGAGATTGCCTTCTGAAAGCCTTAATGTATTTTTGAGAATATAAACAAGCACTGGCAATGAATATACTTTTCTAAGACCATCACATCTACAAAGCTCCAAAATCCTCTAAAATCATGGACGAATGATTTCATTAAAAGAGAGCTCACTGCAGTTTTAATAAAACTATGCTTTAATAATTACCTAAAATAATTTTTTATGATATTAACTGAAATCTCAAATTTAAAAGTATTATCAGATTTCAATAAACTTTACGGTGCATGGTTTAAAAAGAGTTGAAAATGGTTTCCCTTCTTCTTATTTATAACAGATACGTACCATTTAGGCTATCATTAAATGCATGAAATATTAAATGAATATATATCAAATTTAAAATTCAGCTAAAGAATTAAAGATAGCAGATTTCACTGCTATATTATTTTTATACACCAACTAATGAAGTAAAATACACTTTATGTTAAGTAAAATCCAATAAATGCAAGTAATTAGTTTAAAAAATTACCTTTTGTACCTTTACTACGATATCATTTGGAATCTTAAATAAGTTTTAATTTACTTCCACATTGCAATTTGGTTTTGATTAAGCATAAATTTCTGTCAAGTTAAAAATTTTAACAAATCTCTAGAATACTCACGAATGTAAACCGCTTCTGGTTCCTTTTCACAGACAAGAGAACAATTCTTGTCATTAACAATAATATGGTATGATGAATTTTCTCCTAAGTAATTATGAGATTTACTGAAAAACAAACATTAAAATGCTTGTACTCAATTCAGATATTTATATTTTTGAAATACAATATGATAAAATAGATTCCTTTACATTATTTTACAATTTAACAATCAAAATGATTGCATATCAGTCAAAAAGTACTTTGGTACATTATTTTACATTCTTAATAAATTTAACAATTTTTAACATTATACAACAGAAGAACATTCCACTTATATTAGAAAGCTCAGAATAAAAACCAAAATATTTTTAAAACTAAATTGCCAGGATAAATAATGAATATGACCAATAGATAATATAAGCTTGATTAATTTCAGTACAGTATAATTAATCCTTAAAAAATCACAATTATGCTATTGTATACTTCAGATGAGGCAAACAATTACCTGCATATGGTTTTATTTTCCTCATCAACTACTTGCCACACAGTACCTAATGAAGCAAACGGCAATTTTTTTTTCTGTGATTTAAAAGGTCCTAAAGGATTCAGCTGTAGCAATGAACACTAAAAAAAAAAAAAAAAAAAAAAAACAATTTCTAAAATTCTTTCTCTAAGTATACTTTGGCATTATCTTAAAACTTACTAAAAAATAATCACTTGAAGAAATAAGAGGACTTACATTATCGCATTCCATACTTTGATATAAAAATCTGATCCCATAACTAACATTTGACTGCACAACTATACAAGATTCATCAATTCCCAAATTTCCACAAGACATATTTGACTTTTTAGATACTGAAGAACCTGCAAAAGGCTTTGGGAGATCGGGTTCAAAATAATATACGTTCACCGGGAGCAGTGTATCTGCACAGCAAACGCTAACTGTTGTTCCTGAAATGAAATGCGATTACTCATTAACAAAAATTATTTCATACTATATATGTGATAAAAATTACGCAGAATTAATTAAAAAAAATACTGGTCAACACAGAAATCTGCTTTAAAAGTTATAGATATTTTGGGTATTTGTAGTCCTGATTTCCAAATCAGCATCAATTTTTCACATTCAGTTTTAGAGACACAGCATATCCATTTTATAAGCCGGTGAAACTGCATATAAATATACATACATGCGAAGTAAAAAGCAATTCAAAACCTAATCCAATTGCAGCATAAGTGACGAAAATGATGCAAAATAAATAAATAACCGCTTAAACTTCATCTCATATGTAATTCATAATAAACCACACGCAAAAATTAAAATACGAGAAGTACAGGGGCAAACTATGCCAAAAATCAAACTAAAAAATGAAACTTAATCTTTCGCTGTATCGTCATCAGGGAGTTGGACGCAACGAAAGAAGTAAATAAATTAAACAGCTTGTTTCCTGAACCGACAAAGACAAAAGTTAAAGTTTAAATGTACTTCTTTCCCCTGATGACGATGCAGCGAAAGATGTAAATTCATTTTTGGTTTTCGCATATAGTTTGGTCTGAAATGAACATGAGATGAATTTTAAACGTATTTATTTTATTTTGCATCATATATATATATATACATTATATATAATGTATATAACGTATATATATGTATAATGTATATATATACATTATATATAATGTACACACACACATACAGATATAACAAAAAATTAATTCTTGGCTATGGAATTAATTTGGTAGCATATTGCACGACTTTAATAATTTATAATCTTAATTATATCATTATATTATTGTTTTCCCAGGTATGAGATTCTACTGTCAAAAAAGCGTCTATTGATGGTCACGATATGGTCAGCTGAATAAGACTGAAAAATCAGTAGCAGGGAACTTTGTATTCATAACATTCTATGCAGAGTTTCCGATAAAATCGAAGAGCCTTAGAATAGTATAACCAACAAAAGGATCTTTAAGAAGCATAAAAGCAAAGCGGGTCGAATACTGACCGTTTATTAGATAAAAAGGCCTCACTTCCTCCAGAATTCTGCAAGAAAGAGTGGTGCATTTTTAGTGGGATTTCCACCAAATCGATAGTTCGATGGTAGCCAGCTTTAATTGTTGACAGAATTATAGGTAAGTTTGAATTTTCTAGTTTTGTTCATACATATGTAAGATATATGAAAATGCGATAGTTGCTTTAAAAACTAATTGGCGATCTGAAAATTAATATTCTAAATTTGGTGCTCTCCCCCTAAATTCAACTGTTCTCCCGAATTCGAGATTTTTCTACGTTACGTAACGTTGCTTGAAAAAGGTAACCAAAACTAATTTTAACCAATCATAGCTTGTCTCTAGAATCGCACCTACCCTGGTATAAATACTCTGGAGAGCTAATTACGTCACTTCTTTCCTAAACTCTAATAACAGTGTCGTTTAGGAACCAAACCATTTGATTTACATCTCTCTCTAAAAAAAAAAAAAAAAAAAAAAAAAAAGTACCAGAAACATATTGTTTAAACGAAACGTGAAATCAGCACTCTTTAATTTTTCGCGTTTTAATGTTTTCAATTATTACCACTTGAAAAGTCGATTTGAAGCATTAAAATATAAATAATTAACTTGCATACTCTCTTAAAATGTTTTCAAAAAATTCTTCAAATTTATTAAAATGTTTCCTTTCAGTTTGCATCTTACAGCGTTATAAAAATTTAAAATTTTCTCTTCTTCTAAATTCAATTTAAAGAATTCTTCCAGAATGATATAATCTTTTTCTTCTAATTTGGCGCAGAGGCAACCCTCCCCTTAGGCAGATACCCCAGCGTGCTTTACCATAATCAAATAAACCAAGCAGAAGTAAGCTACAATATTTATCCGGTAATTTTCTTCACAACTGTCGTTAAATATTTTTCCTCCTCAATTTAGAACTCATAAATGAAGAATAACCATAGTTTAATTCACCTACAGTTCTCATTAAAATTTAAAAAAAGAATAAAATATATACATAAATTAGTATATAAATTTTTAAAAATTTAAATTAGTACATAAACTAAAAACTCTTTACAATTAATAATATCCAGGAGTACTAAAAATCGAAAATTGAATTGCATAACACAATAGAATCACATTTTGTCGAAATAAAAAATTTTGGTACATATGGTGTTAAAGGAGAAAAAGCCAAAATTTGACAATAAAAGAGCTATTAGTTGCCAACTTTGGCACCACAACATAAATTAATCGCTGTTGCAACCATTTGACGTCGCTAAGTTTTAAGAAAGTCTATATGCCGGAGTTTTGAGAACGGATTTAATAGTTCGTTCAGTGGATACAATTAAAGCGATAATGCCGCTAGTTTCTTACACGAGTATAACATATTACCGAATTAATCGTTAATATTCCAGTTTGCACATTTTGGAATTCATACGGAAAATATCAAGCGAGTATAAGTTTCTTTAAAATGGCGGAACAGGTACAGAAAGGCACCATTTGAAGATGTACTTAAAGGAGTTTCTGTGGAAAGTTGTCGCTCAGCATTTCACAAGGGGGGGGGGAAATCGAAGCTGTTTTAGAAGCAGCTGGCCAACGGTTTCCATCCTAAATAAAAAGAAAACTAATTGTATTAAATTACGGCCAAAGTAAGCCACAGCATTTATTGGCCTTCTCCTTTAACATATAAATATCAAAATTTTAAGTTATTTAAATTCTAAGACACTGAATATCATTGAGATGTGAATTTAAGGGGTTGCGCTGGTTGCAATCATATAAGACATCCAAATTATTAATTTAAAAAATAGATATATTTTTTATACGTTTTGAAATGAAGGGCTTCCAAAATTCAGGTGAAGTGAGTAATAACTTTATAAACACGTCATCGATACGATTTTGAATTCGACATCAGTAAAGTATTCTGCGCACAAACACCTTCCTTTAACAACAATTCCAACGTCAAATTCACTAGAACAGTCATACTGAAGGCTGCTAAATTTCTCTAATCTGTCATTTGAATATTACTTCTTAGATGTATTCGAAACAAAAATTTTATGTCTTGCTGAAACCTTTTTCCTTATTCCTCACTTAAATCCTTAAAGCCTTTTGTAAAGTTCTGTTAACTGTGTAAGTATTCACATTAGAGCGAAATTTACCTTAAGCTGCGGATCAAGTTCTGTATTAATCGAAGTAGTTCTCTTACCTACATTTGCGAAGAGGATTTCTGGCAACTAAAACAAACGCAAACCAGTAGATTTAATCGCGGTCAATGTGAAATCTCAATATGTCAATATGAAATGTGAATCTTTCATAAACTTATATATATGTTAACGGCAAAGTATGAAACGCCGGCATTCTATATAATGCCTAGGCACTCTAAATAATACCAGGCGTTTTTAGGCAAAGTATGAAATCTGAGAATTATTACATACTTTCCCTAGGATTTGTATATAATATTTAGGCATCCTATAGAATGACAAATGCTATTCACGCAAAGTACGAAAAAAGGTCCCGATAAGGCTATTAGTATATAAATGACATGCGTTCCTCAAAAATACAAATGCTATTCTGAAAAAATACTGAGAATGTCATTAAAAAAATTAAAATATGTAAAGAAAAATTAAAGTTGTACAAAACAAAATTTATACCTTTCTTACTGACGGAAACAAAATTTTCATATAAAAAATAAGAAATTAAAATTAAACCTACTTGTTCCAACATGGTAGGCTTGAAAGATATTTTGAATTACATTTCATAACATTTCTCCGGCAAAGACATTTAAAATTTTGACACTTCGTTTTACACACACATTTGACGAATCCATGGCCGCTTCCATTGGAACTGAGCAAGTGCAACTGACAGGAGAGGAATTTCGTGGTAAGGAATATTTTCAATTCTAAGGGCATAAAGTAAACTGTGTTCTCGCATATACTCGTTTTAAATTCCTTAATTGGCAGAAACCATCTTTTGTCACACTCATTACAACTGCCAATTTATTGTGCGAATCACCACGCCCACTGTTGACCTCAGGAATAGGAACTCGAATCCAACTACTTCCCAAAGAAGCAGTGGAAAAATTTTTTTCCGAATTCACTTTCATTTTTTTGGGGGGCTTGTATTTCCAGACAGATTTTAGAACTTATTTTATCTTCAATAGCATTTTCAATTTTGAAACAAAGGGTGCACAAAATATCTATTTCGTCATCTTTACTAGAGTGGCCACAAAAGGTATGAATTTTTTTACGACACTTTTTGCATGCAAGTGCATAACCCGTTTCCTTTAAAACACACAACAGGTATCAGAAAAGGAAATCTCTTCGGTAAGCATGTCTCGATCATGTTGGTTTAATCCACTATCGACTATAATCTCATCCATGTTTTTAGAAACAGACTCTTTTTCTTGTATAATCTGATTAATTTCACCTTTTTCCATTGTTTGGACGCTTTCTATTACTTTTTCTAGCTGCTCCTCTGTATTTATATACGAATCGGAGATATATTTCATACTTTTCCTTTTTCTTATTTGGCATTCTATAGAATGCCTAGGAAATGTGTGAAATACGAATTATTTCATACATTGCCGGCTAGTTTTAGGCATTCTATAGAATACCGGATTTCAAACTTTGCCGGTAACATATATATGATTATTAAAGATTTTTAACTATAAATTTTCCGTCTTCATTTCAGGGAATTAATTAATAAATATATACAAGAAATAATCATCTTTATTCGAAACTACCACTTGTTTCATCTGTTTTAGTGTGACTTATAAGATTATTTTTTTCTCTATTGCTCAAACGCTGCTAAGCTACATTTTGTTTCTCAACTACCATATCCTTTCTTAAAAGCCAGTCTTTTCAAATTTAACAGTCATTCTTTGCTCTGTAAAGTTAACAGATATTTTTTGTACAGATATTTAACAGATATTTATTTGTCAATATTTTTTGTATACATTTTATAGCCCGCGAAGAAATCTTACCATTTCTAAATTTATACAAATCATTTATTGATGTTAATATTTCATTCGATTTAAGGACCAAATGAATAAACCGACGATTTTCTTTGGTCGAGTGAGAAATAACTACTGCTTTGCAAAATAAAGCATTTAAAATTCTGCTTGGATCTATCCTTTTTGGAGTATCAACAAACAAATGCATTTAAGTCTGTTATGCGGCATTTGTGTAGCTAAAGGTACAAACCGATGCTTTTTTGAAACCTCTTTTTTTTAGGGGGGGGCAATGTTATAACGGCTAAAATATAATCTTAGATATAAATCCTTTTACAGAGTTCGAAATATTTTAGATAATATCGACAAAAAGATTCATGCCAAGGAAATTCAATTAGTACTTCTGTACCAGTTACAAATGTTTTCTATACGAAATTTCATTTATAATTCTTTTAATCAAAATGAACTCATTAATAACACTACTTAAATATTTATATGACGACATTACGCAATATAATTCATAGTAATTTATAGGATACATGTGCTTTTAAATAGTCGGAAAGCATTAGTGTTAACAAGCAGTTTCTGTTTTATTGGAAACTGGTAACTAAAAATTCGATGCCCTGAGAAATTCTGACTTTTACAACAATCAGCAGACATTCTTACTATGAGAAATTCTTCCGGCAATCGTACA
The DNA here is from genome assembly GCA_000611955.2 of Stegodyphus mimosarum. NCBI lineage: Eukaryota > Metazoa > Arthropoda > Arachnida > Araneae > Eresidae > Stegodyphus > Stegodyphus mimosarum. The sequence continues at coordinate 117,515 of KK121017.1, forward strand.
AAAAAGCTGCGAAATTTATTTTCCGCAATATCAGCAGTGATGTTTTCATTGCTAACCAAAAATTTAAGTTCTTTATGAAGGCATCTTCTCTCTTAGGCAGATAGTCCTATTTGCCAAATTCAGCCAGTCATTGCCGTTCACGGCGTTCGCTGAGATATTTTCCTGTTATAGAAATAGGTTTTAACTGCCTAAAAACTTTTTTTTAACTGCCTTTAACTGCCTAAAAAAAAGAAATTCTATCTCGTTTTCCAGCGGGAATTAAATTACAAAATCTTGACATCGCAATGAAAATCTTCGGTTTATCTTCATAATTTGTATTTAATCATCCTAAGATAGTATGTTAACAGGTGACGGAATAAGGGATCATCACAAAATGTAAATTCCACTTCAATTCCGTACGAAATCGTAACATGAGGATGAAATCATTAGCTAATAATAACTTATAGCAGGGATTAATAGCTAAATAAATAAAAATTAATAAATAAAAAACTGACTTCTTTTTTAATTAAAACTCTGGTAGACTTTGTTAATATCGATTTTTTTCGCCTTCATTTTAACACATCAAGACTAAATTTACTGATTCTAATTAGTGGCATGAATTTCATTCAGTGTTCAGTTTAAAATTCAAACACTGTAACAGAATTGAGCTTTTTTATCACATGCATATCCTTAAAAATTATTAAGCATCATCGAGCTTTGCTGGCACCTTTTTTTCCATTATAAATAACATCTGCATTTTGCACAAGGATTTTAATGATTCATTATTTGCCAACATTACCTGGCGGAAGGATTAAGCAATACCGCATTAACCCTCTAGGGGGCCATAGACAAAATTTAAACTAGGGCCTCATTTATAAAAGTTGTTTTTAGAAATTGCTTAAAATAGCACTAAAAATTTTTATTAACAGCAGATAATGCTACCACTAATACAGTAATAATTGTCACAAAATAATTTCTGGTATAACAAAAATGTATACATTATTATAATCCCCAATGGAAATGTAATTTAAATTTCTCGTTTTTGTATTTTCCTTTTAAAAAATTCGTCTACAGTAACTTCGCAATCTAGCCACTCAAGAATATTTTTGCTTCCATAGCAAGCTTTGCTAAAGCGTTGCAGATATCCTGAAAATTCGAAGATACATCCGATGACACAACAACGAAAACTAAAAAACTGCAAAAACTTAAGCAAAAGTGGCGTTAAGCAAAACAAGCGTTGATTCATACGTAGTTTTATTCTCATAATTAATGCATATTCATATATCATCATTATGGGTGCTCTATGCACCCGCACAATTTTGAAACCTTACATCCTTTTTAGAGGAAAACCAAACGTAGCTAGCAAGAAGTAAGGTGAAGCAGGAAAGAAGAGGAACGTTAATTTAGAAAGCGAGTTTAAGCGGCGAAGTAACAAGGCATCTGAAGTATTTTATAGCCCCGAAATTCTATGGTCGAGTACTGGTTAGCGATTGGGCAAAGGTTTTTCGCAATGGGGAATACAGCAGGGCAAGAAATGATGTGTCTTAACTGACATTGTCCGCAGCTACCTTCAAGATAGGAGAGTGCAAATTACTATGAACAAGGATGTTGTCACAAAGACCATTACACGGGGCTGCCCTCAAGGATCCTGTCTTGGTCCTATTCTATGGAACCTTGTGGCCAACTCAGTGCTTGACAGCTTTGAAAACCTCGAACAGACCAGGCTCATTGCTTATGCAGATGATTTCCTACTTGTAGTTGCAGGCAGAAATGATGTAACTAACAGAGCACGAAGTAGTAGCTTCTTTACAAAATCAGAATGTTACAGGAATTACAACAGACTTCTTTGAAAATTAATATCTAATTAACACTATCTCATATATTCATCCATGACGGCAACTCTATGAAATGAAGCACTGTATAAAATATAAGGGATGGATAAAAATACGTGGAAACACGTCGACATTTTTTAAAAGACTTTTATTTTTCAGAGGTACACACATTTATAATCCCTTGGTATAATCATCTATCATGTATACCACCTTCACCGAATTACTGGAAGGCGTTGCGCACACCTTCTTATGTATCTATCATGAATGCAACTTGAAAGTGAATGAAAATGAAGCATGGTATGAAATATTTATGAAATGAAGCACTGTATAAAAGGGAGGGATAAAAATACGCGGAAGCAGGTGGGTAGTTCTGAAAAGACCTTTATTTTCCATAAGTATGAATATTTAAAATCCCCCAGTATTACAGTCTGCCAAGTGTACCACTTTCTGCCGAGTTATTGAAAGGCCTTGCACACCATCAGCACGTCCCCCCTTTTTTTATGCCCCACAGCGACTGCCTTAAAGCAAGCATAGCCATCTTTTTACTGTGCAATGGATCCTTCACAGTGGTTCTTGCATTTTGAAGATAATATCATAGCCACGCGGATTCATATCAGTAAGTATGATGGATATTTCAATACCTCCCATCGTCACTGTCGCAGATGTATCACAGTACAGATGGGCAAAACAAAACAATAACGTTATGAAAAAGATCCGGAACGAAGGTTGAATCAAGAGCAGTTAGCAAGGAGCGAGCGAAGAGGGAAAAGAATAATGCGAATAGTAGGATCGGGACTGATTAACGAGGTTGGAGAGAAGAGTGAAAAGAATCGAACCATAAGTGGTATCGGAAGAATCGACTCAATCGAACCCTAATTTCTGGAATTGATTTCTTTCAACTGTAGTTCTGAACAAGTTGAAATTCCCTACAACTATCTTTCTGTACAGAACTAACAATAAAATTCTGGAACAAAAAATTTTCAGAAAGTTGCGAAATGATAAAGACACTTTTAACCTAGGATGATAAACATTCTTTTCTTCCCTAAAATAGTTCCTGGCACCTTCCAACAGAGATGCTCGTTCGCTTGCTCAAATGAATCAGTTCGCGAACGATTAGCAAATTTCTATTTCTGGTGCGTTTCTAACAAGAGCTCTCCGTGAATTCTAAAATTACAATTCCGTATTCTGGAATCAGACTAAATTCATTTAATAAAGTTAATTGGTTCTTTGAATCAGCTGCGGAGCGAATCGTCCAGTCGTATATCACAGAGTTCGCACTATGACACTACAAATTGTTGTGGAGAATGATGGGATTTAGAAGCCCAGATGGGAAAATGGTTAGTGACTCTAATTGCCGTACCGAAGGGCTCGCGTTCAAATGCCGGAGAAGGTATGGATGTCATGGCGATGGTAGCCAATCTGTAAGGTGCCTCCATGATAAAAGGCCACTACTTTCGGCCTTAGTAGTGGCCAACGCCTATAAACGGCTAGAGCCCGCCATTGCGGGGGGATAATGGGATTCATCAGTAACAAGTGTCGTCGCTTTCTCCTGAGTGCTAGTAGCAGGTGATGTCTTAGGTGACAAAAGCACAGTAAATGCGAGCGTTACCACGGATCTCCTGCGACGGCGGAGATGGGAGGTACTAGAATATCTGCTGTACTCACTCCATAAGAGTCCGTGCAAATATGATCTCTTTATCAAAATGAAAGAAACACTGCGAGCTGTGAGGTGTCCACTACAACAACAATGAGGAAGTTACCCAGAGTATAGAGGGATCGTTGAAAAGCATCAACAGAAGAAGTGTTGATGGTGAACGACACCTTCCACTAATTTTGCAGAAGGTGCTCGATAGAGCAGGAGGGGAAGTGGGAAATTCTACGTATCTGTACCTATGGTAATAAAAGCTGTTTTAAAACTGTTGACAAGTTTGTTATTACTTTTTAAGTTGAAGCAAACTAAAATTCAAATCACACAAGAGATCTCAACCCATGGAACTTTTTTTATATTTTTTTACTAGTAGTAACATTTATAACATAAATGTAATACTTTCACGTAGTCGTGGAACTAACACTGACATCCATCCACGCCAGTACCGGGACCTTTGTCCTGGGGAAGCCTTTCGAAGTTTGTATTATCCAGGTCCCGGAGGACCCCTCAATGACGGCGCAGACCCCACTGTCCCTGCCCGGCTTTATACGTCGCGATTATCGGCAAGGACGAGAAACATAGATACTAGATCAAAGATTAAAACGCTGGACACCTTGGCCTCGGAGCACCACTCCCTCGGCATCAGAAGAACGCTTGGTGCCTTGCCTGACTTCGTCAGTCCCCGTCACTGGGACCGGGAGGGCCAAACCCCCAACGAGAAAGCCCATGATCTACGCACTATATAGCTCCACCACAGCCAGAGGAACAGACACGACAGTACCAGTACGGTCCCTGCCAAGCCTGAACCAACCTGAGAATAAACTCGGGCTCTAGTCCTGTGAAGACAACTTATTTGCCCCCGTGGTTGAGACTGTCTAAGTACAGATCCTAGCCAGTACTTCCCAGGAATTCACCTGAGTCAACCCTCGGGGGGAACTAACACTGACAGAAAGATTCATACAAAAAAAGCTTAACAAACATTTACCGAAAACGATTCAATGAAAATATTCTTATTTTGATACCAAGTGCAGACAGTCCTCATCCTACGTGGATTATATGACCATATTCCTAACAGGTGGATATAGACAGTACAACAGAACTATATCCACCTGGATATAGTTCTGCTGGAAGAAATAGTTATGCAACAGTTTTCAACTTTTGAAAAATAAATCAAGAAATATGTAACAAAGTTTATGTGCTTATTCTTTCTTACAATAAATTACTCGTTGAAATTCTAATACACAGTTCTTCCCTCCCCAGAGTTTTGAAACCGACCTTACAGAAACTCAGTTAGGTGGTCAGTAGGTTAATGTATTCCATTAATCGTGTCAAAATATTGAAGATATTTCAATTTAAAAACATGTGCATTTTTCAGTTCGATTTTAATAAACAACAAGCAAAACAAAGTCTGGATAAGTCTATATTATTTAATTTCACTAAGAAATTATATTTCAAAATTGTAATTCCAAAACCAAAATGAAGGTAAATTGAAAGAAATCTGAAAGGGTTCATATTTTAGCGGTCGCTCAAAAAGGCTCTTTTAAAGTTAAAAGGTATTTCTCCCGCCTTCTTCGCATGCCTTCGTGGTGTAGTGGTCAGCAAGCTCGACGCGTAACCGAGAGGTCCGTGGTTCGATTCCTGGCGAAGGCTTTGCTTATTTTTCATTCTTCTGCTTCCAAAAAATTCTAATGACTTTTACAAGTGGCGCCGAACTAAAAAAGGTGGTGGATGATGATTCTACACCACTGGGATTTGGCGACTGGGTCCCTAAAATCCCAGTCGCCCTTTAAAATGGAGAGTATATAAGGTATTTCTCCCTCCTTCTTCGCATGCCTTCGTGGTGTAGTGATCAGCACACTCGACGCGTAACCGAGAGGCCCCCGATTCGATTCCCGGCGAAGGCGTTGCTCATTTTTCACTTCTCTAGCATCGAAATAACTTAATGATTCTACTAAGTTTAGTATAGTTTATTAGTAGAGATTATTGAGAGAGGGCCCAGGTGGAATAGCGAAACATTTTATACGATATTAAATGAATAGGCATTTAGACCAACATGGGAATGTTATTTACCTTCCGTATCTTTAAAAGTCAAAACGTATGTAATATAACTCTATAAAAATACTTAATATTTTTAACTAGATATACCACGAATTAAATGCATTTTTATTTAATTCAAACATATTAAAAAGGAAAAAAATAATATTCTTAAGAGCTGCACCTATTGCTTTCAAATAATCTTAGTACGTTAATTAATAACAGACAGATTAAATATGAAAAAATTATATCTTATCGTTTTCCGAATGGCAACAGACTCGAATGAAAAGTGAAACAACGCAAAATAGTGTTTCGCGACTAATACAATTTTTCGGCGAAAAAGGGGGGAGGTTCTTGACGAATTTTTAATAATTTCTTTAGGTTTGATATAAAATTCTTCTTAGAAACAAAGGTGAATTTTCCTTAATATTTTTATATAATAATTTATCAGATTGTCTTTTGCAATAATAATTTCAGTAAAATCCAAAAGTTTCTTAAACTAATGACAAAACTTATATGCTTTACATTTCACTTTCGCCTAATTGGACAATTCTAAGAGCTTTCCAACATAAATCCACAAATAGATTAAATAACGACATTAATAAAATATTCAAAGACAAAAGTCCTGAAAATGAAAATTTACATGACCTTGAATTAAAGTTGAAGGATTAGTTAATACAATGAGATCACACAGCACACATTCAAAAATTTCCTGATTCTTTAATATTTTTTAAATTATTAAATTCAAACCACAAAATACAGAAATAGCTATCTCCAAAGATTAAAAAAATTTAAAAAAAAAAAAAATCTGAAAGCTTTCAGATTTTACATTACGCCCAGAGGGGCGTATTTTTAAAGTTTTGTGTGATACCTTCATTTATTAAATATCATGTTCTTCGCACTTTAAACCATAAAATTCAATTCAACAGCAATATCGCAAAATAATTTTAAAATGAGCATATCTTTAGAATTTCCGATACACAGTCTCTCAAGCTGGAGATCTTTTTTTTTTT
>KK121017.1:124087-156081 GCA_000611955.2 Stegodyphus mimosarum
CGATAATAAAACAAATTCCAAATTCCAATTTGGGCGTTGTGTCGCGAAATTTAAGTGTGTTTAGTCATTTAAGTAATCAATTATTTAAGTATTTCATTTTTATTTGTATTTGACTTCTTTTGTAATTTGAAATTCGAAAGAGCGTAATGTAATATATATATATATATTTAAATAGTGTATCAAAAATCTTTAGGAATAATTTTTCTTCAACGGTCCAATTTTCTAACGAAGAAACGGAGCGTCTTTTAACGGAAGTAACATCTGTGGAAATAGCTTTTACGATAACAGTTGCAACTGAGGGCAATATAGTGTTGTTTCTCACGTCTTTTGTTACGAAGCAGTAAAATGGATATCGTAATTGCTTCCCGCATTCACTTGCACTATCGCTTTGTGAATGTTGCCATGCTTATATAACTTCGGAAGAAAGGAGCAGTTGTAAATTGGATTTTGAAAGGGCAGATTTTGTTGTTTCTCCTTAGATTTTTCCGCTTGTTAGCAAGTGGGGGCGAATTTTTTGTCTCAAATTTTCGCACGTGTTAGGATGAATCATTCTACAGATGGTCAACCGTCGACTGTGGACAATGACTCTATTTTGACTCGTTTGAGGGGGCATAAGTGTTCGGTTAAATTATAGTGAAAGTCTTGGGTTGGCGAAATTTAATTTTATGTGTTAGGTTTTGACCAGTAATATTTTATGCGAGGAGAAACCGAGTTTCCTCGGTTCTTGCACGAGTTTAGAAGTCAGTTTTTGGAGTACGGTACAACAAGAGAGAAGAGAATAGTTCAGACAGGACATTTGCCCTGCGGCCGAGCTTAACCCTTGCGGGTGGTTCGCGCTTGCGATGCTGCGGCGGCCTGCGCCGGTATTTATGAGAGACCGATTCAAGTTTTGAAGATGTGATGAATTGAGAATTTTCCTGAAATTTGTGCAAGATGTAAAACTTAGAACGATCTCTTCCTAGCTCGAATACTGACATTTCCTGAAGTAGGTTCTCCTGCAAAATGGATGTTTTCTGCCGCCTCGTTGTTGAAAATCGTGTGCAAGGCTTTCCGGTCGCGAGAAGAGAAAATTCAACCTGGTGTCGTCGCTCGTACCGTTCCGTGGTTGTTGACAGCAGAAGCACCTGAGTGTCACCTAGTTTATTCCCTTAGTTTCTCTTTTCGTCTACTTCCATATTTCAGAATTTTTGATTTCCGGGCTTCTTCATTTATGGTTCTAAAAGATGTCAATTGCCTTGAATTTTATTTTGGAGCCGATTACTTAAAGGACAAATTCATTTATGGTTCTACAAGATGTCATTTTTCTTGAACTTTATTCTGGAGCTGATTAGTTATAGAACGAATTCATGAGTTCGATGGGGGAATTCTTCCGCCGATGTCGCCTATAGCTTCTTATGATGATGGATTCCGGTAGTTCAACTGTGAGTTATCTTACATTTTCATTGGTACCCTTTTAGTATTTGTCAAGTGAGAGTACTTTAATTAAATAATTTAATTTTAATTTAATCTTGCGTAGCTGATAGAAAAAGAATTCCATTTGATAATAGAGAAAATTGTTTGTGTTCTAGAATTTAAAATTATTGTCTATAAAATATGAAATTTATGTTAATTGTAATTTTTATATTAGTTTAAGTGAGATTCAGTTTAAATAATTAATTTAATTTTCTAGTTATTCTAAGTAATCGTTATTATGTTAAATTGCAAAATTTTATCTTGATAAACCACTCTTGAAGGAAATTTAATGTGGAATATTAATTGCTGTTGTATGTAAGGGTGGTCTGACCAGCTATCTTTAGGTTATTGAAGATATAAATAAATGAGTTTGATTTTATGTTATTACTTGCAATTTTTTTTTTTTTTTTTTTTTTGTAGTGTGTGTGTGTTACGTAGATGGTTTGATCAGTTACTTCGTTTGTTTGAGCCGTAAAGCTTTTAAGAAACATGGAGATTTTATCAGGGTTTTGATAAATGTTTATGCATTTTAGAGTTCTCACAACGCGCCCTGTTATTTTTAGCAAATATGTACTAACCACGGCTTATTGAATATTTGTTTTAGGTGCCAGGAAAGTTAAAACTATTGCTTGATTTTTCGTAGTGGAACTGATTGATTGTTTTTTTGAATATTTCTTACCTGGTGTTTAATGAATCTGAACTTGTGCTCTTGCGTTCATTTTGAAATGAGCGAATTTTAGAAATGTTTTGGTTGAAAAATAGTATTCAGTTCTACCGAGTACCAGAGAAGATTTATTCTTTTTTTTGGGGGGGGGGTTGAGATTTATTAAGATGAATTTGCTTTGTTTGATAGAGTTAAGAAATAAATAATTTAGATATTATTTTGAATTAGTTCAATCAACCAGTTCCTTCCTCCGCTTCTAACTAGAAGAATTTTAGTAGTTCGTTATTTATTTTAGTTTGTCCGACACCAGAGTAGGTCAGAGTTTTAAAAAGTTTAAAACTGTTAAATAGTTAAAACCAGTAAAGTTTTAGATATTAAACATGGGCTTCCAGATGCCCATATTCAGGTGGAAACATATGTTATTCAAAATTTGATGGCTCTTAAGTACCGTTGTTTTATCACAATGCGAGAAACATACATACATTTATGCAGAATCTTCATTATTTAATTTCTTTAAATATAACACAGGGCGATAATATTTCGTGGCAACAGTTTGAAAAGTGATACAGACATTTACAGTGCATCGACGCAAAATGCCAAAACGAAATTAATAGCCCTTCTGAGCTAACGCTCCTTTGGGTTAAAAATCTAAAATCCTTCAGATTGTATAATGTCCAAAAGGGCCCTTTTTTTTTAATGTTTAGTGTGTTACCTTTATTTATTAAATGTCATGTTTTTCGCTTTTAAACCATAAAATTCAATTCAACCGCAATATAACAAAATATTTAAACAGCATATCTTTAGAACTTCCCTCGCGCGCTGGAGATAATCCCTCCCCCGTACAGTGTTACCATTGCTCGCTTTGAATTGTTGAGTTCGTTAATCCAAAATTCGTTTTATAAAATATTCAATTTATTTAATATAATTTAAATATTTATTTTTACAAAAATTGCAAAAGTTTTACAAAATATGAAACATAATAAAACAAATTCCAAATTCGCGCTTCCAGATGCCCATATTCGAGTGAAGGAATACGTTATTCAAAATTTGATGTCTCCAGATACCGTTGTTTTTTCACAACGCCAGAAACATGCATGCATTCTTCACTATTTAATTTCTTTAAATATAATGCAGGGCTCTAATACTTGGTAGAAACAATTTGAAAAGTGAAACGGCGTTTTATGGTGGACGACGCAAAATGCCCAAACGAAATTAATAGCCCTGCAGAGTCATTAGGTTTTTTGATGCAAGCGAAACGACGTGAAAAATGTGCAGTGCCTTCACCAGGACTCGAACTCGGACCTCTCGAATAGAGTGTGCTAACGTTACACCACGAAAACATGAAAAAGGAGGGAGAAAATACCTTGCACCTTTCTGGGCAAATTATCCCTTTGGGCTAAAAAAAAAAAAAACTGAGAATTTTAATTTTAAAATACCAGTCAAGTTATTTGTTTCTTAAACGTAACAGGTTATTTATTATTTTAATTCTGGAAACGTGTATAGTTTGTTAAGCCAAAATATACAGGCATTACACATACACTCACGTTTGTGAAAATTGCAACACCAAGAAGGAATCGTCATAATTGAATGCAATTTAATACACAGTTGAGTGGTAGTGGTACAAATAAATGATTAAATATTCAAAGCAAACAAACAAGAACAAGAGATCAGAATCAGTATTTTGTGTGGCCACCACGCGACGCAATAAGTGCTGCTACACGACGTGGCATGGAGTCAAACAAAGTTTGAATGTCTGACTGAGGAAGAGCATTCCATATCGTTTGTACGCGTACCCAAAGTTCGTCTGCAGACGCAACAGGACGAGGATCACGAGCAAGACGCCGACCAATGACATCCCACACATGTTCAATTGGCGACATATCCGGGGAACACGCAGGTCAAGGAAGAAGCTGTACCTGCTGCGCTGCAAAGAAGGATTTAACAATCCGAGCAGTATGAGGGCGGGCATTGTCCTGTTGAAATACAGCGCCTGGCAAGCTTTGAAGGAAGGGAACAGCTTCGGGCTGTAGAACTTCACGGATATACCGGTTGCTGTTCAGATTGCCCACAATTCGTAGCAATTGAGATCGTCTATGATATGCTATGGCGCCCCAGACCATAACTCCGGGTGTTCGTCCACTGTGGCGTTCGATAATGCACTCCGGAAGGTGGCGTTCACCGGCATAGCGTCTGACACGAATGCGGCCATCATGGTACCACAAATTAAAGCGGGATTCGTCAGAAAACACGACATGCTGCCAATCAGCACGCCAGTCTCTATGCTGATTGGCCCATTGTAGCCGCAGGCGGCGATGGTCGTGCGTTAGGGGGATCCTGTATAAAGGAGTCCGTGCGCGCAGTCCACACTGCAGCAGACGTCTACGAATTGATGAAGCACACAATGAAACACCTGTAGCTATTGACCACAGTGCTGCCAATTGTCTAGAGGAAGCTGTACGGTCCGTCCGCGCCATGCGGACCAGGTGTCTATCATCGCGAGCTGACGTCACATTTCGGGGTCCACTCCCGGATTTCCGAGTTGTCCGACACTCGTCCGTCCACTGCTTCCAAACGCGCATCACTGTGCTGCTGTTACGCTGCACACGAGAGGCTACTGCACGATACGACAATCCAGCTTCACGAAGGCCGATGATTCTCCCTCGTTCAAACTCTGTAAGTTGTTCAAATCTCGCTCTCTTTCGTCGACGAGGCATAAGTACAGATTGAGTTAACGTTTACCACTAGCAGATAACCACCGATAACCATACACGCCTCGCTACAGCCGTCTATTTATTCGGATCCATCAGCCGTTCAGAGGGCACTGCTCAGCATACGCATGCGCTACGGATTTGCAATTCTAATCATTTGCATATCATGCGCTACTTTGCATTTCGTGAAAATTTCAGCTCACTCGCGTAAGTCCTTCATGGTGTTGCAATTTTCACAAACGTGAGTGTATTTCAGTTTTTCTCTGCCTTCTTGATAGGAGGAAGTAATTACTCAAATTTTATTTATTTCCTTATATATTAAGCATTTGATAAGAAGTAATGAAAAATTTCTCTTTAATTAAATTTTTGTTTCGAAAATGCAAAACTGAAGTTGAGAATTCCAAAAAATTATACATATACTTCAGAAAAGTACACAAACCATACCATATCCAAATCTGTGCCCGTAATATTGTAGACTGCATAAAATTAGGGAACTGTACTATCATTCCCTATTTATATTAAACGTGTGTTGCAAGATGCTGGAAGATATAGAAACGTAGAAAGAAAAGAAGAGAGAGAGAGGTCTTATTTTATATTCCGCTGAAAAGAAATTCCATAAAAAGGCGCGTCCAAATCCTGGCGAACGGGCTAGCTGCGTAAGAGTTTTTGGAGTTTTCTCCACGCGTATTGTGGGATGCAAGCGTGCTTGCCTTAGTAAGTTCTTCACGAAGGCATCCAATCCCCTTGGCAGATAATTCTAGTGTGATTTGATGTAACCTAATAAATGTACATTTAAATCCACTTATAAGGTATTTCTCCCGCCTTCTTCGCATGCCTTCGTGTTGTAGTGGTCTGCATGCTCGACGCGTAACCGAGAGGTCCGTGGTTCGATTCCCGGCGAAGGCGTTGCTCAATTTTCATGTCTCCTGCTTCCAAAAACTCCTAATGTCTCTACACTGGCGCCCGAACTAAAAAAGATGGTGGATGATGATTCTCCACCACCGGGATTTGGCGATTCGGTCCCCGAAATCCCAGTCGCCCTTTAAAAGGGGGAGTATATAAGATACCGCCTTCTTCGCATGCCTTCGTGGTGTAGTGGTCTGCATGCTCGACGCGTAACCGAGAGGTCCGTGGTTCGATTCCCGGCGAAGGCGTTGCTCATTTTTCATGTCTCCTGCTTCCAAAAACTCCTAATGTCTCTACACACTCACTGGGGAACTGCTAAATTAATTAAATGCATTTTTATTTACTTCAAACATATTAAAAAGAGAAAAAATAATATTCTTAAGAGCTGCATCTATTGCTTTCAAATAGTCTTAGTACGTTAATTTACAACAGACAGATTAAATATGAAAAAATCATATCCTATGGTTTTCCGAATACTCCGATAAAAAAAAATTCTGGAAAACTTGGCCATTGCAGTTCTTTAACATCTTTCTTCATATTTTAAAATATAATACTGGTCGAAACAAAACGGTAAGGAAAAACTGTTTTAGAACCTAATGTAAAATAACCAAATTTATCGGGCTTTTCATGATCAAAATAAAAATCAATTTCTATTTATAACACCGCGTTCTCGCAGATAACATTTAATAATAAACCTGCTTAACGAATAACAGACGCATCCCTTACAACAAAAGAAACGGGGAAAAAAATTCTGGAAAACTTGGCCATTACAGTTTTTTAACATCTTTTTTCATATTCTAAAATATAAAACTAGTCGAAACAAAATGGCTTAATATATTTTTAATCTAAATTTCCCGGTGCTTTTGATGATTTTTTTATTTTTTCAGATTTGTACATGTAATAATTTTAGAATTCGAAAATAAAAGTTATTTGTTAAGTGTGGCACGCGCAGATCTCTAATTATGACTCCTTCATTTTAAGACTTTAGACGTCAGAAAACGTACACCACGTTAAAGGATGCAATAATGGCTTATTACCTGAGATATGACCACCTTCTATCTTATTTCACTGAATCCATCAATCATATCTGTCTGTCATTCCTTCATGATAAGTACCTTCAGGACCGAAAGAGGTCCTGACCTGCGCTAATGATGATTATAACGTTGCACTGCGTGCTACCCAAAAACTCAGCTATCAAAAACGTGCGATTAAACTTTTGACAGACACACGATAACTCCTTTTCAGCTATGATACCGTGATCCATGCGTAAATATTATTATCAGCCAGGCATCAATGTTTCTAAAGCTAATGCCCATACATACATACAATTTCCAGATTCTGTTATTTACATACCATAACTAAGAACTTTGGCTAAACACATTTTTAACACTTAAAAAATAGTACTGTAAATATCGATCAAAAACTGATTAGAAAATACAGTGAAGATATAACTAACATTTAATAAGACTGCATGTTAGACGGGAAAATAATACTGTTTTTTGAAATTGTCTTTGGGAATAGAGTTTAGCATTTATTTATTCTTGTATTATTATCTTTTTATACAGATATATTTAAGTCTCCGAGATACTCCATTTATCGTGGATTTCATTTTTGTTAACGGAAATTTACTCCTCCGTTTATTATTTACCAAAAACGGATAAATCTCCGTTTTTTTTTTTTTTTTTTAAAAAAAAATCATATATGTGTTAAATATTAACATAAAATTTCAGTAATCCGCAACATAGGATCTTCTAAATCAAGGCAGCAGCCAACGATCAAATGGCAGTAACCGCATTAATGATCTGAAACAGAATCGTTTTCCATTCTACTCCGTATCGTTGTTGTGTTTAGTCTCTTTCAAGTGTTGTTGTTTGTGATAGTTCACTTTTAATCCGTTCAATCTTCGCTAGAAAATCAGTCAAGTTATCAAAAATGTTTAACGGCGAAAAAGATCCACCAATAGCTCCTTCATGAAGAAGAAAAATTCCAGGCCAAACATAATCAAATATATATTAAAAAATGGGAAGATACACGGTTTTAAGAGTTATAGCCGGGACCAGAGTTAAAGCAACACCCCCTAGATCTGTATCACCCCCTGATAATGTATCTAGGGGGTGCTGGTTAAAGCCGAGAATCCACAAGATAGCATTTTGTGCCCTGTGTAGGAAAGATTTTGATTTTAATATTTTGTACGGTGGGCAAAGTGACTTGAGGCAACATGCAGCATACCAGAGACAAATGATTCTGTGATTGCTTGCAAACTTTGATGCAGATGCACTACAGCGGAAATGACAGTAAAGAATGTTCTTTCTTCTAGAAGTGTAAATGACTTTGTGTCCCTTTTAAGATCTTCAGAATGACTTCAAAATTTTTTCTGTTGGCTACCGATGTATAAAATAAAAGCAATCGAAAAATGTTCCCAGTCTGCATTCGGTACTTCTATCCCTTAAAGGGAGTACAAAATAATTTTCTAGATTTTGTTGAAATTGCTGAAGAAACATCTATGGCAGTTACTGCTTTGATGCTAAGCTTACAAATTTAGTCTCTTGACTAGTGGGGGAAATAGGCTATTTATTTACCGTATTACTGCATTTTAAATTTTGCTTAAATAACTCTTTATTCTTGCCTTTCCCCTGCGCATTCGAAAACAACAGCGCCACTACAGTAAAATTATTAGTAGTATTCGCATTATGGCAAAACACGCAAGGGTTACCTACCAAAGAGAAGAAATGCTTTAATGGACTATTTTTTAAGGGAAACAGGCTCGTATTTACATTATTCTTGGGGAAAATCCCCACATCTCTAAAAAACCAGCTCGTTCACCAAGACGGAACTCAAATCATCAAATATATCTTAAGAAATAGGAAGATATATAGACCACTATTCAATGATTTTACGGTTGTGCTGCATTTAAAAGTGAATTTGTACAGCTTCTTCAAAAAGAAAATTTAGAAACTGATTTGAAAGTACCTGGGTCGATTTAATTGTATAATCCATAACCAAAAAGAAACTCCCTATACAAATTCCAAGCTCTTGTTTGAATTTTTCCATATACAAGACGTTGTAAAAATACGTTCCCTATCTTTTATAGATGCAAAAATACAAAACTGCTTAAAAAATAAGAAGTCCAATTTTTTTTAACAACAGTAGCAACTTAGTCCTCGTAACATGCAGTGGACAAACAAATAATTTTAAAAAGCTTAATATTTAAAAATGAGCAGTTTGTTCTTACCGTGATGCTGATAATCCTTACGTAGTTCACTATCGTGTAACTTAATCTGGGTGAGGTATTACAAGAAAAGCAATATCTCACGTAATTATAGAGAAATTTGTATTTCTCGATTGTTTATTGCTCAATTTCTTCACTGTGAGGAATGAAACTAGCTTGTTACTTAACTACATTATCCAATGCCGCAAGAAATTGAGACAAATGACCTATTTTCCTTTACAAACCGGTTGAGTGTGTAGCGCCAAGCAATGACATTTATTTTTGTAACTTTTATACGACTTTTATATATTTACTTACATTTGGTTAAATCTGCGAAAGCTTTGCAATAATCTGATATATTGTTTTGAGCATATATGGATCTAGAGAATTCCAGTGAGTGAATTATAAGCTGAGAACATCATTAGTGATGCTTTAAGCATATAATAATAAGTAAAATTCTATATAGGCGCAACGGAAAGTTATGTACACATATTTATTTAGTAACCTCTTTAAAATTATGCAAGAGCTGACAGTTTGTTTTGATTACCCGTACAAATACCGGAGACAACATTTTTATTCGTCTTCTTAAAACGTAAAATTCCTGAATTAAAATGAAATTTTCGATCCTTCTCGGGCAATTTTCTTTTCTTTTTAAACTATATCATCACTTAATCTATAAAAATAGTTCTTAATTATGACTTCAGTACTTTCACGTGATTTCATAAGTTACGTACATCAGCTACTGTTATTTTATTTTAAAATAAATAATATGAGCAAATATAGTATTCTTAAAATCTTACTATCTGTTTTCATCACGAAAATTAAATTTACTTTTTATTTTCAGCTAACTTTAATTTTTTTCTCCGTTAAATTTATATTATACACTCACTTCCAAAAGTTAAGCACGGAGAGGCAAATGCTAATTTCCGGAAGCCAATCAGAATTGATGAGGATGCAATTCGCTGCTGAGCTAGATGGAATTATGCAAATATGTTAGGTAACAGCCAATCGCGCTTTCATGTCAAGAAATATGCAAAAAAAGGCAGTCTTATAAGAAGCCAGCTTTATGAAGGGTTGCAGAAGCCAGCTTTATGAAGGGTAAGTGCTGATAGAAGGTGTTTAAAATTTTCGTACAATTTGTTTTCAAGACATACGACTTCCAGAAGTCGTATGTCTATGACTACCAGAAGACGAATGAAAGATTATGAGCACTGGCGTGCTGTGGGGCGCATTGAAGCAGGACAGTCAATCACAGATGTAACTCTTTTCTTTGGCGTTCATCATTCTGTGATTTCACGTTTATGGAAACAATTCCAAACCACACAGACAGTTGTCCGAACGCCCGTTGCCGGTCGCCTAAAGGCTCGTTTCCACTACTGCGTATGCGTTGCGGTGCGTATTGGGAGAAACGCATTACGCAGACGGACAACCGTTTACACTATTGCGATGGATTTACGCTTACGGAAGTTCGGTGGTCAGTTGCATTCATTGCCACCAGAGGTCTCTGATTTAACTTACGATTATTCGGACGATTTTTAGTTCTGCTTATGAACTGTGAAAGTAAAGCAAGTTAGCAATTTTTAGATACGTAAGGTTATAATGCATATTATAAACATCTCTAACTGCATAGAAGCTGGAGTAATTTTTAAAAATTTCTTTCCGTTTCTAGAAGACTTAAATGTTAACGAAATAATATATAATTAAAACTAAAATGTACTGTTACTGCAAAACAAATAAAAATGTTAAACACATTTAAAAATAGCTGGTACCTTAAAAATACAGAGCAACTGTAAAGAAAGGTTCACAATATTTACACAAAATTTGCTATGCTTGTATACCGCTGACTGCTATGTGAGACTGTATATTTTAAAAATATGCGCAAATTTGGGGAGAAAACAGATATTATATAAAATTTTAGCGTCAATTTCTTCTGTGTCATAGCTGAAAAATTTATTAGAAATCTCGTTTGTTTCAAAATGCACTATGCGCAGTTATATTTTATGCATAATCCATAAAATATTATTTTGAATTTATAAATTTTAAATTCATTGCTTTTTATGGAAGAAGTTATAAAGATAAGCTTTTTCTCTTTATATATGTATGCATACCTAAGGTAAATAAAATGGAAATATTTAATTAATTAATTCCTGTGCTTCAGCTGGAGAGAACTGAATTTAAAGCAATTATTATAATAAGTTTTTTAAAAATCGTTTTATTAAAATTTTTCAGGGCATTAATACTGTCTCATGTTCATTAGTATTGAAAGTTTAGAGCTGGAAACATCCCAAAGTCTCCTCACATGTATGCACATTAACATAAAAGTGAAACGAAAAAAAAAATATATATATATATATACAGGGAGTATATTTTAAATTCGTATTATATTATAACTTTCAAAATAAATTCTTGAGGGGAAATTTTTAAATAAATAAGAGCATCAATAAAACGTTATATTTAATGCACATAACAATAGAAATAAATTTTTAAACACAAATATAGATCGATTGGAACACGGAGCTGAGAAAATAGCAAACAGGGTGGAAAAAGAAGAGTACGGGATTCGAACTCGCGACCCAAAAGGTCACAGTTCGCTACCCTCAGCTTTACCACTATGCTATCACCACACTAACACTCTTAGCAATTTTGTCTTATATACATTATGAAGTAAATGAATTCATAAAACAAAATTTTTTTGGTTCTATTTCAGTGTGCTATCGTCTAAAAAATTCACCAGAGTTTGTTCTTCAGCTTCTAGAACATTTCTTACAAAAAACATTATTTTTTAAAGCGGCATTCCGATTGAAGTTAAACGGACTGCAAAAAATATATTCCATGTGCTTACAAATATATGCTAGCCAAAAAGGTATATTTGTGAATGGAGAAATATAACTTTAACGTACTCTTTAATTCAGTGAAATATTTAAAAGGCTACTAAATTTAATTTATAATTAACATTTTTAGTTTTTACCCGTTTCAAAAGAAAAAAGTAACAAATCTTTTCATGCCATATCTGATTTGCTATAGCAGTTTGATATAGTCAGACGTTCATTATCATGAAAGGTAAACGTGTATGCAGAACTAGAAAATAATTTTCAGGACAAATTTTCCTATTTCATGAACTTGGTATTATAATATATTTTTTGCTCCTGATTTCCTTGACAGTAATCACTGCTCTCGGCGAACTAGTACTGTAGTTGCAGTTATCTTATTTTTCTTATCTTTTTTTTAACTAAATTCATCTGATTGCTGTCTTTTTCAGTATGCAGATTTCTCGCGATAACGCTAATTCAGAAATAAGTATTTTTTAGCAAAACATTTTTTTCCTGAGCTAGCGTTCATCACTGCTTCTGCCGCCATTAATTTTTGGTGACAACACCTGATTGCTCTTTTTTTACCACGTGACCCCAACGTTTCCGCAGACCTACGCATGGAAGTTGAACATTGTTTAACTTCATCCGTTCCGTCATCCGTCGACGGACACCAGATGTCAATCAAAACGCATTCGTTCGCTGATTGGAGAAATGCATACGCACCGCAACGCATACGCAGTAGTGGAAACGGACCTTAAGGGTTACAAACCCCGCGGAAGATCGACATATTGCTATTGTAGCCAAGCGGAATCGCAGAGCGACCTCCACACGTGTGACATCTATGGTTACAGCGTCCATCGGTAAGGCGATATCTGCAGCTACTGTACGCCGAAGATTACATATGAGTGGACTGTACGCCCGGGTACCTCGAGTTTGAGTTCCTCAATCCGTCCAATCAAGGGGGGCACGATTACAGTGGTGGCGGGAACATGTCAATTGGAATGTGTCTGACTGGGGCAATGTCATGTTTAGTGATGGGTCAAGATTTGCTCTGGAGCCAGATGACAAGCATATAAGGATATGGCGTGAACAACGAACATGCAATCAGACCCAAAACATCACCGAACATTACGCATTCCGAGCCGGAAGCATTATGGTGTGAGCAAGGATTTCATTAGGATATCGCACCGACATGCACATCCTTAAACAGGGTTCTTTGACGGCTGTCCGATATCGAGATGAAGTCCTAGAACCCATTGTGAGATTGTACGCTGCAGCAGTTGGCCCTGCTTTTGTTTTAATGGACGATAACGCACGTCCCCATAGAGCTGACATCGTCGATGACTACCTGGAGAGTGAAGGGCTAGCATATTCGCCCGACCTATTAATCCCATTGAAAATCTTTGGGATGCTCTCGGCCGTGTTGTATCTTCACGTTTCCCACCTCCAGCCACTCTTATTGAGTCGGAAACTGCTCTATAAGAAGAAGAATGGCGATTGCTTAATTCTGCGGTGGTTGACCACCTAATTGAAAGCATTGTCACAAGGTGTAAACTTTGTATACAGATGAGGGGGGGGGAATCACATCAATTTTTGCATTTTATGCTATTTATTTTCACTTTATACATAATTCTGTTTAAGTCTCCAGTATGACATTATCTGATAACTTAGAAAATTTAATATTGTTTTCATTTCTGTATATAATTATTGATTTTGTTTTATGCATAAATATATATGCTACTTTCTTGTCGAATTTTGTGTCAATCAAAGCAGTATTTCTTGATGTTTTTGCATTTTACATCTTCATGCTTAACTTTAGTGAGTGTATGTCAGTATGTGTGTGCATTATATATGTACAAACATACCTATTGTGTATATATATAGATATATAATAATTTGAAATAAATACTAAATTTAAAGTCGATCCTATATTCAATTCGGAATAGGCCATATGCAAAGAACAAAAATAAGAAGATTCTGGCTTTTGTTTTTCAGCATATGGTTTATTCCGAATTGAATATGGGATGGATTTTAAACACATTATTTTTTGAATTATTACCATTACTTGTTGCTGCTTTCAGCGAGCAGATGGATTGAACTGAATTTACTTTGTATTTATTCATTACCTACGTATGTATATAATAAAACAGTGTTACCTCGGCACACGTCATTAATCCGTTCCAGATCGTTGGACGGATACAAACGAATTCTTCCAATAATAAATAAAGAGAAAATTATCAACGCTTTCTTATAAATAATTCTATTATAATTATAAAGCCATTTAATACTAAAATGCAAATGTAGTGAATAAAATTTATACTGTATATAAATGAAATATTGTACATAATACTGTACACAAATGAGGCACTATGCATTTTTTTTTTTTTTTTTGTTTTTCACATGGTTATCCACAGAATTTGCAATTTCTAAACATCCTCTAATGTCTCCGACCTGGGTTTGATAATCGATTTCACCTTTTTCGTAACGCTGGCCGATTTAAGAATTTCTTTGTTTTTCACAATCTTATATATCATCGTTTTTGGCATAAGATATGCAGTAGACAAGTCCTGAATCATATTATGTAGTCATGCGATCTTCATACTTTTCAACAGTCCCCTTTTTTTACCTCCATTGTGATCCCAATAATTTTCTTCTTAAAATTCATTTTTAACAAATTTACAAAGATTTACACGAAAAAAGACAAAATCAGACAAAATTCAGAGTTATAACGCAGGTTGTTTGCTCAGTGGTAGAAAAAGGATTGTTGACATTAATGACAGTCGTAGCATTGCCTCCACTAGGTAAACAAATGCAGTGCGAGCAGTCGTGACTCATCGAACTCGAGTCGTATTCTAAACCAATATCATACACCAAACAACAATGTTCGCGTCCAAATAGAACATACATCAAGTTGGACTTATTTCAAAACCCAAATATACCGAAGCATTACTGCTTAAGATACTAGAATATGTAAACCAATACTAGTTTTAATTTGCCATGTTCCTTAGCTTTCTAATTTAATTTTGTTATTTTCTGTTTCTGTCCTAAAAATAGTAACTGCTCATAATCAATTGCTCTAAACTGTGTTACTTTCAAATTAATCCATGTCATGTGATTCTTGCATAATGCTAATAATGCAGGCATTGATATCGTGCTTCAGCCAATAATACTTTGAAATTTAGGACCCGATATCTAAAATTAACCAATTAAAATAAAATTTAACCAAAACTATATCATTCATTAAAATACAATAACACGCCGAACAAATATTAATTTAGAAGTCAAACGACAAAAATCAGCGTTTTGTTGTTTGACTTCTAAATTAATACATCATTCATGTTAAACACGTTGCACTCTCTCTCTCTCCCTTGCTTCTCTGCTGTCAACTCGCTCGAACGCCTACTGCTCTTTCCTTTATTGAAATTAATAGAAAGATGTTGAAAAAGCACAAATGTGATCAAGAAAGGCTGCGGAGTTTTCACTGATTACACTGTATGATTCATTTTAAAAATGTGCTTCTCAAGAATAAAAAAATGTTAAATCCACCGTGGCTGCAACTACTTCTTTATGCATCTCCATGTTAAAATCTAAGTTATTACATATTTAGATACCTATATGTATTGAATTCAAATCATAAACTAGGCAAATTCAAACATTACATTCAATTTTGGAATAATGAATTGGTATATAAAACTTGCTGATGCAAAAAAGTATTAAAAAATAGAATATGGAAACTTCTCCAAAATCCCCAAACAAACCTACGCTGTACAGAAACAAAATTCACCCATGAGAACGCCACAAAACTACTGAGTCAAGTTCAAGGATCGTTTTTATCCCGGAAAACGTTTCTAATGGGAAGAGGCAATTAAAACAAAAAAAGAATCAAGGTCAAAGGAAACATGTAAACTAGGAAAACGTCTTTGTGTTTTCTGAACAGCAGAAAATAGAGAGAAAAAATGTTTACTTCTCTTTTAATGATCTAAAAGAAACACGGAAAGGTTTTTCACTTTTTTTGCAAGAAAGCAATCTTAATATCTGTTGCACAAGAGGAACACACTGTTTCTACGCATAGTTCTATGCAAAACACTCCAGGTCGGAAACAAAGACAACTAAAATTTATGCTTACATAGTTAGAAACGATTTATATATTACATATTTTTATGCTAATTATTGCTACCAGAAAATGTGAATTATTTACAAGTATTACACTAGACTTCGATTGCCCAATCAATCATCCTGACTTCTACCGTGATTATTTATTTACCCAAATACGGCGAAGTATGTCAGTTTTCCTCTCCAAGGGGAGTAATGTCTTCATAAGGGAAACTGGTTCACACTCACATTTCACCTGGAGAAAATAATGAGAAAAAGGCCACGCAGCCAGTCAGTTCGCCCAGACTCATCTGGTAGAATTACCAGTGTTTAGTGGTCTCATCCATACCGCTAATAAGAGGAAAAAATCTAGTTTGAGAAGATATTTACGTCAAGCGCAAGGTCTGAAAACCGATCTGAATCGGAATAAATTAAGTTTCGCAAACGTAATATAGGATACATAAAAAGATCTAGAAAGGCTGAGAAATCTATATCAATGAAAAATAATCTTTTCAGAATCATACATAAGTTTAGAAACTAATTAAGTGATAATAAACTAATTATCAATGATTATACGATTAAGCATGTCTAAAGGAAACCACAGAATGAACAGCCGTTCCGTCTGAAATACCTTCAGGTTTTTCTGTTCATTTAGCGGCTTTTATATTGTAAGGTTTATCCTACGTTCATTAGCAGTTATTTTAAGTTTTGTATCTTTCCTATCTTATTATAATTTCAGTTTAAAATTTCCAGCCAGAATGTAAATTCAGAAACGCAGTAAATGCAAATGAGTAAGAGTACTATTGAAGTCGATGTTTCACCAACTTCAAGAGAAATAGTCTGATTCCCTGACTAGTGCGCGTTTGCCTTTGGCTACGTTCTCTCTTAGTTACTACGCTCGGCCATACCTTAGGCCCTTGCTTGGCTTCGCCGATTAAATTAATATTTAGGGACCGGCTTCGCCGATTAAATTAATATTTAGGGACCAACTAATTAGATTTCTGATATCTTCGGCTATACCCTTCCAGATAGCTTAGTTAAGCTAGTTCAGTTTAATTTAAATTCATTATTATTTAAGTTCAAACGAGTGGAGGCTTTGTGTAAAGTTCCAAGTAGGAACTGATGGTAAATATTCTGAAAAATAAAGGGTTGTAATCCTTTCTTAAGTCTTACGTGTTTTGTTCACACACTTAAGCGATTATTCGCTTGTTAGTGTTCGTGGGGTTCTAAATTAGAACTTAGAATTAAATAAGTAAAACCCAACAATATTAATAACATTAACAGATCAAAAATTATAAATACAAATTAGAATTATAGTGCTTCGAGATTGACACTGTTTATAATGCGTTAGTTCATTAGAGTCTGAAGCTTCAGGCGAAGAGACTTATTCCTGAGAATCTGCTAAAACCCAAATATTCACAGAGGGATCCAAAACAGAGTTGTGTGTAGGTTGTGCCTTTTGCGCTTTTTACATCTGGCAGTGCTTTGAGTCTTCCAACTATAGCAGGGCAAAGTTGCTCTCTATTAGTGAGGGATAGTCAATATCTGTTAACGCACTTTCTGACAGGTACAAGATCAAAATTACATTGGACACATGCCCATGTAGGCAATGACCATGTAGGCCCATGTAGGCCACTGTAGGCAATGGCATCGCTGATAAGCTAGCACGAGAAGCTGCAAACAGTATTTTAACATTAATTATTTCCTTGCTTAATCCAAGTTCTTACTTAAAATCTCGTTTAGAAAAAGATCTTATGTAACAATGAAAATTTTTATGGTCACAAGAAGTCACTGGAAGAAGGGGGGAACGTTTACCTTCTTACCCATACTCTCACTTAAATTAGTTCCTACAAATAGAGCAGTGACGTATCTTCTGACAGCTCATGGACCTACTTATTTCGTTTTAGGCTACATAACACAGACAGTTGCATTTGTGGCTTAATAGGTACATTAGAGCACTACTTGTTTCAGTGTCAAATAACCAAAGATCTACATATTTGGCCCTATACAACAAACAATGTTCGTAATCGAAATAAGCTAGTCGGTAAGTTTGTAAGCAAGTTTTCTGGGAATAAATATGCTGGATGAATGTCTTGATTTTGTCCGAGTTCCTCATAATCTGAGGGATGATAGATGGTAGAATTGAAGAAACCTGGTTGTCGCAGACGTCTTGCGTTGGTTTTAACCGCTTCTTTCAGTAGAATGAGGGGTTTTGGAGGAATACCTGCTAAAATGTGTAAAGAACTTGTTGGAGTTGTTCGGTAAGCTTTTACTGAGCCAACAGTAGAATATAGTTTTAGTTTGGGTGCTTTTAAATTCATCGCGATTATTTGTTTAAATCAATATTACACATTGTTGCGCCGCCCCAGATAGTATGATGGTTAGAGAATATTGACTGATTCAGCAGCTGGACTCGGGTTCGGGATAAACCGTATTAATCAGTATAGTGGTTAGCGACGCTGGCTGCCACACCGATAGACCTTGGTTCGAATTCGGAAGTAGGCATGGATGTTTGTAAATGTATAATGTCTGTGCGGAATAGAGATACTTAAAATATTGATGAGTCGGAAATCCTTTCGAGTGGTTTAGTGGTAGGGAAAAAGGGGTGGGAGACCATCGGACGGTTTTCCGGGCGTCTCCAATCAGGATTGGGGCGGCACTGTACAGTTAGTATGGTGACATTATACACCGGTACAACCAATCTATACCTGCAATATATTTGTTACATGTTGATATACATGTAGTCTCTTTGCGACAATGACATTTAACAAATCTGAAATACCAGCGCCTTACGAGTACGAATTCCTCGGATTTTTTTTCCCTCGGTGCCTTAGTCAAAAGTGGAATGGAACACACGCACATGGCTCTCATGTTAATTGCCTAAATGAAAAGGAAATATGTTTGTGCGCTGCAGTAACGATACTCTGGACGGACTGATCTTTTGTGCTTTCTCATCAGCAGAGCAGTGGACTGATAAAAGCTAACCACTAGGCATAATTCATCATCCTTATAATTCTAGGAATACGACAATCAAAATTAATGCGTGTTTTTGTGAAGCTTCACTCATCCAAAAGTTCTGTGATGGAAGAAGATGCAATTACAATAGAACCATAATCCCTTTCCCCTTTTTTCTTCGTTCGTCAATTACAGAAAAATCTATGACTCAAAGTACCATGAATCTACATGGAAAAGCACCATCTTCCTGAGATATTTGCGCAACGGCAAAATATTCGTGAGCATTAACTGAAAAAGCCTTTATATTAGTACACAAATTCTTCGAAATAATAACTGCATAAAAATGTTTTGGAAAGTTTGCACGGAGCTTCTATAGAATGTTTTATTCGATCAGTAGCATCGCGAGACAGTTCCTGTATCACCATACAGTAACGTCCTGATGTCCTGTATGCTTATTCCTGTCCTTTCCTGTCCTACTCAGGATTCGAACCATACATCCTCCGACTGCTAGCCGGGCGTGTTATCAATACATTTTCCTTCATTTAAACAGGGACTGAAAAGAGAAAGAAATAAGACCCAGATGGTCAAATCCAGGTGGTGACGAATTACATTCTAATCATTTCATCCATTACATTTCACTGTGTAGACTATCAATTTTTTTCTATATGTAAAAATGTGAAAAATCAACCAAGTTCTCGCCGATATTCAAACTATTTGTGACTGCTAGACGGATGTGCTACTAGTCACGTACAAGAAGGGATAATTAGATCATCATGATGGGAGAAAGGCGATATCATATCGATAGTAAGTAATATTTTGTCCTTCAATCGGTAAGTTATATTATCTTAAGCACATGAAATAAATCATGTGCATGGAATCCTCGCATCAGTAGTATTTACAGTAGGAGCACCAAGAAAAATCCATTGTTTCCTTTCATTTAACGAACCAGACAATATTCAGATTGCATACCTAAGCATATGGTGAGAAATCAATAATCATTTCCAGACTTATTTTTGCGGGAAGGGGCAAAAAATTCAATTTTATATATTTTCTGTAAAGGGTTAATATAAAGTAAAAAATTCTTTTCTTAGTTTAATTATAATACATGGCCGTAGCTAGGATTTAATTTCGGAGAGGGGAGATGTGCCTTTGATCTGAAACCAATGTTTTTGTAGCTGTATTCTATTTATAAACTGAAACTTCACAATTTTTTCGAGGGGGGGGGTGCTGCAACTCCTTCAGTTCCCCCATAAATACGGGCGTGTTATAATATAAGGAAAAGGAGCCGCAACTTGAGTATATACTTATATAATAAACTTACGTACATACTTACACACGTATTTATCCATAATTACTTTATCATTTATTAAAGTTCAATACCATTTGTAAAATTAAAGACAATTAGAAGAAACAGAGAAATGGATTTACTGGTAAAGCTACATATATCGTCGGCACCAAACCGTTTTTGACTGCAATATAATTATTAAATTACTTAAGATATCTCAGATTTCAAGAAAAGTTTTACTTTTCACAAAACTAATCCCCTTTATTTACGGGCGAAATACATAAAAAATCAAGTATTGTTCTTTCATATGCAATATATAGAAAGCTTTCTTTCCTTTTTTAATTGTTGATAAATTAATCTCACTTTCTTTCCTTTTTTAATTGTTGATAATCTCAGTTCGGAAGCCAAAAGTTAAATAAAATTCAATAATGGATTTTGTAAGGAAAAAAAATCACGGACAAACGTATAAGCTTTTTTTTAACGACGACAGCATATATGTATCAAAAATTTTTTAGAAGAAAAAAATTGGCCTTACCGTCTGTGTTTCAGATCAGGCAAACCAGCGATCATGAAAGATATCATATTGCAAGTAACAACAATTATGCAAGAACGCACATGACAAAAGTAAAGAGTGAAGCAATTTATCAGAGACAATCAATAGCCATCCACTGATAATATAAAAAACTGAGATAAAAAAAACTAACGATAATGGAACTCAGTTTTAATTCTCTACAGGCAGTGTCAGCTGAAATGATATTTCACAAGATAAGTGCAGATACAAGCGATAAGCATTAAAACTAATTATCATGAGATACGCCAAAACGATAATTAAAGAACATCTTAAACACACCATGAGACTCAGGAAATTGAAAGAGAACAATGTAACCCTAAGTTAATTTCGTTATTTCTAGCAAACAAAATACCAATTCCAATTTTAAATTAATTTATATAATAAAATATTTCGTTTAAATGGGGCACGTCGAAGCCATATGTTTCGGCTCATTTAATGATAATTTTTGTTTAATTCTCAGCGTCTATGAGTATACATTTACAGGATGTTTAATAAATTTGGACATATTACAAAATATATAAAATCAATAAAATGGCGTCGCAAAATGGGTTTTGAACTTAAAAGAATTAGGTAATTTAGTTAAACACATGAGGTTAGGCACACACCTGCCTAACTAAAAGGATGCATCAAGGAGGATATTTTAGAATAAACTGGCTCTTATTCACCTTACAAAAAAAAAGAAGAAAAAGAAAATTCCCATGTAGCTAGCTCATTCCCAAGAACTTAAACCCAGGTCGAAATACCAATGTTCAGAGATTTTACCGCTCGGTCGTTGCTAGTTTTTTTCCACTTAAAAGACTTATCTTAGAAGAGGACATTTCTTGGCATAAGGTAAGTTGGATTTCAAGTTTTCACAATGTATGATGTTCATCATCACATGGCAAAAATGAGTAAATCTGATTCCTTTAAAACAAGACAGATAACTGAAATGAACAGCAAATTATCGGTAGTAATGTGTGATATGCTCACAATAGTAAACGAATAAATGACGTACAGTATCCTTAATTCTTTCAATTTAGTTTTCAGTGTCACACTGACAATACGAATTAATGGTAAAAATTTGAGCTAAAATGTATTCCTACGGATTGGGGAGGGGGGTGTCTGCGATAAATATTTGCGTAAATACTGCATTTAATATGAAAGCTCGTTTATTTTATTTTTCGAAAAGTGCCTAAATCTATGAGGCACCCTGTATACATACATACAAATAAATAAAAATAAATAATAATAAAGAATGTAAGAAAAATAAAGACTATGTCAAAGATTAAATTAGCAACATAAATTTCCCTTCTCAATTCTAAAAATAGTAACCTCTCTTTGCACTGCGTCATTTCTAAATTAATCCATGTCATATAACTCTTACATAATTCTAGTGATGTAAATGGAACTAAAACTCAAGCAGCCAACAGTAATTTTACAGAAATATTTATTAACTATCCAATCAAAATGCATTGAGAACCAAAACTAACTCAGCTGAATTAAGATATCACCCCTAACATAATGCTTTCAACGCTTTGATCTAACTGCACTGCTGTCTGTCTGCTCCTTCTATCTTACTGAAAATTACTCTAAAATGTACGTTTTCCGGTATAGGCCCAATTAATGTGCCAACCCGATTGTGGCCACAACATGCTGAAATAAAAAATGAAGATTTAATCTGCCTTCGCCTCCAATTTCCTATTCATTATGGATCAACACTTCTACACCATCACTGCTGGTCATTACTTCTAAGTTTGTTTCTATTATCACATATACACATAAAAAAAGAATTCAGAAATTGAAAATAAAAATCATAAATTATTCAAGTCGCGCAGTACGCTGCAAAGTTAATTACATAATCAAGATAGAACAGTTAAATCAAAATTTTAAAGGTTAAAAACCGAACAAGAAAATACAAAAGACTGGAACAAAAACAAAACAATTCAACAAAATACTGCAATAAAATAATAGCTGAAATGTTTAGGCTTTTTTTTAGTCAAAAATTTTTCAAGAGAGCCACGTTCCTGAATCGTATGTCTGGATGATTATACCTGACGTTAATTCAAATAATGTACAGCGCCATTAAAATTTTTTTGTATAATACAAATAAAAAATGCAATAATAAAAAAAATAAAAATCTGAAAGCTTTCAAACTTTACATTACGCCCAAAGGGGCGTTTTTTTAACGTTTTGTGTATTACCTTTGTTTGTTAAATATCATGTTCTTCGCATTTAAACCATAAAATTCAGTTTAACAGCAATATTGCAAAATAATTTTAAAATGAGCATATCTTTAGAATTTCCGATACACAGTCGCGCGCGCTGGAGATAAAAATGTTTTTTTTTCTCGCACAGTGTTGCCATTGGTCGCTTTGAAACCGTCAACGTCTTACAAAATATGAAATACATAATAAAACAAATTCTAAATTTGGGCTTCCAAATGCCCATATTCGGGTGGAAACGTACGTTATTCAAAATTTGATGGCTCTGAGTACCATTGCGAGAAACATATATACATTTATGCCGATGCTTCATTATTTAATTTCTTTAAATATAATACAGGGCTCTAATATTTGGTGGCAACAATTTGAAAAGTGAATCGACATTTATAGTGAACCAACGCAAAATGCCAAAGCGAAATTAATAGCCCTTCTGGGCTAACGCCCTTTGGGCTCATAATAAAATTAGATATATTTTTTAAAATTTATTCAATCTCCTTAATAAATCAAGATATAATCTGCTCCGACGTGATTCAAAACAACAACAACAAACAAACAAACAAACAAAAGCGCACAAAACTTAAGTAATATAAAAAAAATTCTCGAAACTAAATAAACGATTGATCAAATTAGAAGCAATAAGCTAAATCAAAAATTTTTCAAAACTGTCAAAAAACTGTTACAAAGCAAAAGCAAATTCTTAAAGTCACGACTTCAATAAACGAAACTAAAAA
Source organism: Stegodyphus mimosarum (assembly GCA_000611955.2). NCBI lineage: Eukaryota > Metazoa > Arthropoda > Arachnida > Araneae > Eresidae > Stegodyphus > Stegodyphus mimosarum. The sequence continues at coordinate 147,671 of KK121017.1, forward strand.
ATATATATATATTAATCATTCAGGTTAAATGCTTTAAATACTAACTCCTTGAAAACTTCTATTTGAAGTATTAAGCAAAGGATGATTAATAGCTTTTACTTGTTTCTCTCATTTATACTTTTTCAAACACCTATTCCCAAACACCCTTTTAAGAACAAAAAATTATTAGATTAGAATATTAGATTAGATTATTAGATTAGAAGATTACCTATTCCCAAACACCCTTTTAAGAACAAAAAATTTCAAGCTTTAATATTTAATCTACTAGTATAATAATTTCGAACTCCACTACCAATTAATATAAGGCAATATTAATACCCTAATCAAATTTTCCTAGGATGAGATAATCTTTTCAATAAAAATTTTTAAAAACTTCTTGGAATATATATATATCTATCACGAACAGACATTTTAGGCAATGAGTTGAAGCTTCAGTTATAGAGAAAATAATACACTCTTAGACAAAAAAAAAAAAAAAAAACGACGCACCAAGAAGGAGTTATAAATCGGGTTGAAGTGATGTACATGTGCAGAAAAACAAATTATTACAGTTTGAGAAAAACTGGATGATTTATTGAAGTGACAGAGCTTCACAAAGTAAAAAAGTCAATAACGCGTTTGTCCACCTCTAGCCCTTATGCAAGCAGTTATTCGGCTTGGCATCGATTGATAGAGGTTGCGGATGTCCTCCTGAGGGATATCGTGTCAAATTCTGTCCAACTGGCGCGTTAGATGGTCAACATCCCGAGCTGGTTGGAAAAGTCCGATTATGGTCCTGCCCATAATGCTCCAAACGTGCTCAATAGGAGAGAGATCCGGCGACCTTGCTGGCCAAGGTAATGTTCCGTAAGCACTAAGGCAAGCAGTAGAAACATGTGCAGTGTAGGTGCGGGCATTATCTTGCTGAAATGTAAGCCCAGGGTGGCGTGACATGAAGGGCAACACAACGGGCCTTAGAACTTCGTCGACGTACCGTTGTGCTGTTAAGGTTGCGACGGATGGCAACCAAAGGGGTCCTACTATGAAATGAAATGGCACCCCAGACAATCACTCCTGGTTGTCGGCCTGTCTGCCGGAATACAGTCAGGTTGGTATCACATCGCTGTCCGGGGCGTCTCCAGACTCGCTTTCGCTGGTCATCGGGGCTCAGTTCAAAGAGGGACTCATCAATGAAGACTATTCTACTCCAGTCAGTGACATTCCAGTGCGAATGAGCCCGATACCACTGCAAACGGACTTGACATTGTACAAAGGTCAATGGTAGTTGGTGCAAGGGGCGCCGTGACCTCAGCCCCCTTTCTGTGAGCCGTCTATGAATGGTCCTTGCGCTCACTGAAGCACTAGTTGCACATGCAGTCGATGATAATGATGCATCTGGCGCTGTGAGTGCCGCTCTGATGATCGCTCGGTCTTCACGTTCTGTTGTTTCTACAGGCCTACCGCTTCCTTCTTGACGCTGTGTGTGGCCATGGTTCACCCATTACTACCGACATCGTCTAATAGTGACATCGCTCCTGCTCAAATGTCGAGCTATTCGCCGATAAGACCAACCAGTTTCTTTAAGCCCTACTACAGGACCTCTCTCAAATTCTGACATCTGCGCATATCGTTCGCGGACCTGTATGCGAGGCATAGTTACTGTCTACCAGAGTACACGGAATGAAATTCGTGACCAATTTATGACATGGAATCGTAATTTCTCCTCTTAAATATCCTGCCAGTTGCGCAGATCAGATGCGCTGTAGCGATAACTTCATTCAATGGCAGCCAAAATGTAAAATTTTGCATTTTCCGTTGAAACCTGTATGCATATCAATTTGTGTCAAATTTGCTTTATATCTTCTCGGTGCGTCGTGGTGCGTCGTTCTTTTTTTTTTTTTTTTTTTTCTAAAATATACATAACACACACTCTCTTCAATTGGTCAATCGTAACAATACAAAAGAAGATCTGTAGAATTATACAAATTACAAGGTCGTTAGAAAACAAGGCCGACTCTAAGCCAATATAGGTAGTTGTGAGGGGCTCCAGCTATAATTTTCTCACACGAAGAAACTATTTAGATTTAGAGCTGTGTCACAAATTAGAGCTGTGTCTGAAATTAAATAAAAGTATGTTTTGGCTTGCATCATTAACAGATTTAATTTTTAAAGGGCCCCAAATGTACTAATGACCTACAATTCCGATGATGCTGGAACGGATGCTGGTCAGACAAGAATTCGATTACTTGGTGATTAGGAGAGGTTATTTAATACAGTGGTTTTCAAACCACGAATAGTGAGCGGATATTGGAAGGCATGCCAACATTTATTCTTGACGAGAGAAATGAGTCTGATCGCCCTCGAAATCGATACAGTTTTGTTTAAAATCTAGCCAAAATCACGATTGCTTTTAGTCTCATTTTAAATTTTACTTTACCCCGTTTCTCTCCAATTTGATTAATTAAGTGTTGGTTGGGATTAACTTACCTAATAGTATCGATTTAAGTAGTGAAAATCTTTAAATTATTTTAGGCTAGCCCAGATAGCAACTCTCATTCAACACGATCCACTTCATATTAACTAAACTTGTGCTCTGTCAGTGATAAGTCTTGGAAGAAGGACGGCCATGATAAAGTATCATGCATGTAAACGGCCGCGTATCCGGCACGCAAGCGTGAATTATCCTGTTGAAAAATGATCTCGGGTTTTCCTTGAATATATATAGTATTAGAAGTCCAAAATGAAATTGCCTAAATTGTGTAACAGAGATGTCTGTTGGGCATATGAAATGCCGTCCCATCCCATTATGCTCGGTAATCGATCACACGAGTGTAATGCATCGAAGATATAGACATTTATAGCTCAATGCGTTCTTCCCTAGTCAGATAATAGTGGCTTTAAGATAAGAGAGAGAGAGAACAAGTTATTCCTTTACGTGTATTTAAAAATTAAAAAATCAAAAATGCACAAAAATATCGAAAATCAAATATTAAGAATTTCATTCATTTTCCTTTCCGCTATCATACATACAGTGCGAACATTTTTTACGTTGCTTTCACATTTAAAAATTCAATCGCGGTGAAATGCAATAGTAGAACAAAAATATGCCACAGCCTGATTCCGACAGGAAAAAGTTGTTGAAAGAGTGAATGTTGTTAGTTTTAATTTCAATCAAATGTTTCCCTTCATCTAGAAAATGATGCAATGGGCATTGTGTTACATCAAGAATTACGATGACAGTTAATGATGTCTAACAGGCAAATTTAAACAGTGTCATAAATTTTTCTTTTAAAGTTAAAAAGGAGATTTCGCAGCATGCCGTTGCATTCGGGTGAGTTTTAACGCATCCTATCATTAATAAAATAATTGAATTTTAGGGAGGGAAAAAAACACGGCCAAAATAATCACTAGGAGCCAAGTCATGTAACATCAATGTATCCTAAAATTCTACATTTAAGAGAATACAGATGTAACCTGGCTAGCAATCAAGAGACAGTACTGCAAATCCTTTGCACAGAAACAGCTAATATTGGGCAACGCAAAATGAAAGCCAATACTTATCAGGCATACAGCTTAAATTGGTGGTATTCCAAGCTTACTGGGAAGTCCCCAAGTACCAATAAAAGCCAAAACGCGGAATATATTCGAATTAAAAACGACCGCAATTATACACTTAACACACGCGTACAGCGAGTTGAGCATCACTGTAGGTGAATCAATAGAAAGTCATAACGTTGCTACCACTTTCAGGTGACTGACTTGTAGCCAGGGGGACTTAATTTCTAAAAGTAGAAGTGCCGAAGCCCTTTGGAAGACCGTCGGGAAAGAGGAACAAGAGTAAATAAATAAATAAAATGGCTATTAAAATCATTAATAATTTTTAAAGTTAAGCAGTTAATGAGTATCAAATTAATTGCTAATTATTTAATTGACATTAATAGTAATTAATTATTATTTAATTAATTAATATTTACTAAAATAATTAAAGTAATTAAATAATTAAATTTAAATAAATTGCACCAATTAATATTTACTAAAATAATTAAAGTAATTAAATAATTAAAATTAAATAAAATGCACCATTTTATTGCTAAAAATAAAATTTTCGAGATCAAATTTCTACTGAAATAATTGTTCAGTTACATAAAAAAAGTGCTGGAGCCTTTCTATTTAGGCTTCCGGTGCGTTCCGGCTAGAATTAGAATATAACCTCAAAACTAAGAAGTACGGGAGCGGGACTCCGGCGCAATTTAAGCTCTGCACGAAGCATACCTCGAAATATTGCTTTATCTAAAAATGTGATTTAATTACGACACATACGGGATTTTGCAAAGTATGGTATTTTAAGAATCCCCCTCCTCTTTTTTTTGGGAGAGGGGGAAGAGACTGACCAGCGGCCGAGTGGTCATTGCTAACGTGAGTAGTTCGACCCAAGTTTAAATTCGACGAATGGACTGACTGCATAACCGTCAGTGGCTTTGACCCTAAGCAACGCGAATACCAACCAGTTTATCCTCCTCGGAAGCATTCCTTCCTCCATGTGGATAGACCTGGTTGCTTTGCCCTAATTAAATGATCCAATCCCATCCTAATAAGCAATAAAAAAATATTATGCACATTTAAAGTAGAATGCTGGATTTTTGAACAAATTTATTACACCTGAATAATAGTTCAGTTATAAAATAATAATGAAGGAATTTTACTATGATTATCATACTGAGCTATACGAAATTGCGTCATTTTTAACGGATTATGAGTTTGATTTACTGGGCATTATGGGCAGAGTTCTAACTTCACTGATTTTTAAAACAACTAGGTAAAGATTAGGCCAGTTTCTCGCTATTATTACGATTGAATGAAATACAGTTATGGGATCAAATCTTTATGGCAGAAGTTATTTTAATAAAAGAAAACACCAAAAATAGAATGCAACAGCCGTTATTTCATTAGATCCCAAAGTATCTTTCTATTAGGCTTACCAGCAGCTGGAGTTTCAAAATCGCTGAACGTTAGTAGTTTAAACCAGGTTTAAATCCCAGCAAGCGGTCTGCTTGCACGGGCTTTTCATGGTTTTTACTTCATTTTCCAAAGGAAGTACTGTAATTGCAAAAAAAATTCGGGTATCATATTTCAACGAAAATATCTATTTCAACCGCTCTCGAAATCATTCGAACGATGTTTTTGTGCGATATCTGTATGTACGGGCGGAATAAAGGTCTGTTTTTTTCAAACAGCATTGTAAAATGGATTCATAAGAGTTTTTTTTTTTTTTTTTACGCCTGCACGTACATACGTATGTATCTCGCATAACTTTAGAACGGGTAGCCATAAGAACCTTGGAAACACAGAAATTTTGTATATGGGATTGTTGTAACATGTAGTTACGCACTTCCCTTTTTCGTTGGAATCGGTTGCACCAATCATATATATATATATGGGGAAGGGATGTAATATATATATATATATACACAATTATATATATTCCTACTCTGTTACCTGGTTCCGTGAGCTTAGTTTTTTTATTCTTATATGTTGGCAAAATGTGCATTTTTTGCATTTTAGTGATTGAATTATGTGGCTTTTATGTTCCGGTTACGGTTTTTATGCCTTTAGTTAATCTGCATGCAACAATTGTAGAATTATCGACCATTTGAAAGTTTAAGGTGGCCAGTTAAGCCTAATGAATCACCATTTGTTACTTCCTTGTACGAAGTAAATGAAGTATTGTAATCACAAAAATTTTAGGGCATCATATTTCAACGAAAATATCCATTTGATCGCTATCGAATGCAATTAACAATGTTTTTGCTTGCTATAAGTATACGTAAGGATAGAATAAAGGACTCTTGTTCCCAAAACGGGTTGCAAAAATTATTTAAAATGGATTCAAAAGAGATTTCTTTCGTAATATGAATGCATGTACGTATCTTACATAACCCAAAAACGAGTAGTCTTAGAATGTTGAAATTTTGTATACAGGACTGCTATAATACGTAGTTGTGCACCTCTCTTTTTGGTTACAACCAGTTGCAACAAAAGTATATAAATATGTATATATATATATACCTATTCTGTTACCCGGCTCCGTGAGTTGCTTTTTTAAAAATTTTTATATGTTGACAAATCGTGCATTTTTTGCTTTAAAAATGATTGAATTATGTTGTTCTTATCTTCCGGTTAAGGTTTTTTGCCTTTACTTTCTTTGCATGCAATAGTTGTAGAATTATCAACAATTTAAAAGTTGTTTAACCACTAAACTGTTTCATTTTCTTGTCATATTGTGACCAAAAAAAGCATACTTTTTATAAACAATTACCATTTCTAATCGATTACATGTTTGTTTAAATTTGAAACTTAGCAAAATAGTGAATTAAGTCTGTTTCTGCACCTTAAGTGTCTTTTTGGCGAATGGGACCAAAAGTAAACTTTCAGTATTGTGCACCGAAAAATCTGCCTTCTTGCCCGTTGGCCGAATGGCTTGTTTTTGCGTAGAAACTCTTATTTAGCAGTCAAAAGCGTTACAAGTGTTGCATTTATTAATTTAATTACAGTGAAATTAAGGCATTTTCACTTAAAGTTTTTTTTTTTTGACGAAACTGAGGAACTGGAAAGAAACCTTTACAGAAGATAAATGTGAAAGAAGTAAATTCGCTGTGAAAGGAAATCGCGGCGGTGGTGGAGGAGGATTACTAATATTCATTCCACAAAAGTTCCGAGCTTGAATTAGATCATCTGAACATCCGTTTCCTCATCATCACTAGAGAATTTCCATAAAGAACTTTCAGGACTACCAGAATCATTTATAGAAAATTCAGATTCGTTATCTGATCCAATATCAGAATTATATTCTGTTATGAGCCATTTACTGTCACTCATCATTCTTTTATTTCATGACAAATTTGAGAAGAAATACTATTCGCAAAGCCTAATACACTGAACAAGTGCAAATAAACTCGTGGAATTTTTCCATATAATGCAAAGCGGTAAAACTTGTCCTTGAACTGATTTTACAATTCATTCTCTCCTGGAGACAACTAATTTTTTTACCATAGCAGCCATATTTGTTTAAATTTGAAACTTATCAAAATAGTGAATTAAGTCAGTTTCTGCACCTTCAATACCTTTTTGCCGAATGGGGGCAAAAGTAAACTTTCAGTTTTGTGCACCGAAAAATCTGCCTTCTCGCCCGCTGGCCGAATGGCTTATTTTTGCGTAGAAACTCTGATTTTAATCGTAAAAATTGTTTATTAATTGTTTTAACTGCATTTCGTGTTTTATATTTTTCTATATTTTTCAATTTTTAGTAAAGATATTTTGAGGTTTTACTTATTTTCGCCTTTGAGAACTTAATTAATTGAATAAGAGATATATCTCTAATGAACTTCGAGGAAATAAGTGTTTCATATTAACAGAAAATACTGTCGCCAGTTCGTTTCGGACAGAGGAGAATGTTTACAAGTAGCGCATGCGCATTAGGCAAGCAGCGCTGAACCGTTTGTGAAAAACAGTTTATTTTTTGTTTAATTTCTTTTACACATCGTTTTAGATTTTTTATAGAACATGTGGAAGTGATTAGATAACTCTTCAGATGATATAATTTTTGTGCATTCTGAGTTATAAAATGAATGAGATGTAACGCTGTTAAGTGAACCTAGCGCCAGGGTATCGCTGTGGTAAATAAATATAGTGAATTTTAAAAAGCTCATTTATTCCATTGTGTTTTATGCGTTATCGACGAAGCAGATTTAATTCAATTCAGTAAGTTTACATGAAATGCAGCAAAAAATGCGTATAATTTAATATTCCGCACAAGGAAGTCATGTGGTGTATACATCAGATTTTTGACATTTGAAACTCGGCAGAGTAATGAATGAAATCAGTTTCTGCACTTTCAATGTATTTCCAGGTTGGGACCAAAAGTAAACTTTAAGTTTTGCGCACCGAAGAATCTGCCTTCTGGCCCGCTTGCGGAATTGCTTGTTTTTGCGTAGAAACTAAGTTTAATTGTAAAAATTGTTTTTTAACTGTTTTAACAGCATCTGGTGTTTTTTGTTTTTCTGTATTTTACAATTTGTAATGACATTTTTGTACTTTTGCTTTGCCGCTAAGTGAGAACTGAATTAATTGAATGAGATTCGAGGAAATAAGTTTAAATGAAATGTAGCAAAAAATGTGTATAATTTAATAGGCCATACAAGGGAAGTCCACATCAGATTTTTCCCCATGTGTAACGTAGACATGAGCCAGTTTTCCTTAGAAAGTTCCACACCAAAGGCATCCATTCTCTAAAATCGGCGATTCTCAAACACTGCGCCAGGGCACTTTAGTGTTGCGTCAAATTTTAGGAATGCAGACAATAAAAATTATTTTGTATGTGCTTATATAGAGTGTGACTGTTGTCATGTAGTACATTTTTTTTTTCCTTACATGTA
>KK121017.1:156106-188381 GCA_000611955.2 Stegodyphus mimosarum
ACGAGACTCAACTACAGATACCCATAGAAAAGCGACCTCAAACAAGTTCAATCGGCTCTAGCTTTCTAGCGGGGACTCACTAAAGCAGTCCCAACAAAAACATCCAGAGGACTCAATTAATTCATTTGCATTCATCTTAGATACTATTATCTGACAATATCACAAAAAGCTTTAGGTGTGCTATTACAATTTTACACATCTTATTTGTGAGAATTCGGATTTTTGATTTGACCAACATAAAAACGAAAAAAAAAAAAAAAAAATCCAGACTTTTAAATCAAGATCATGAAATGTGAGTAGCATTTCCATCTTTAGGCCCAAATGTAAATGAAGGTATTAAAAAAATCTCAAATTTCGCATTCATGTAATTTCTAATTTATTTTAAATAAACATTTTGCTACTTTGTGGCGTAATTTTACTTCAAATTTCATTAAAAATTATTTTCGTATATTTACAAAATATATTACAGATATATCAATCAATTAATCTAGTAAATTCTCTAGTAAGTAAAATGTAGTAAATACTAGTTCTCTTTAGCGTGCCGCGAAAGTTTTAAATTATTAAAAATGTACCGTAATGAAATAAAGGTCGAGAGTCACTTGTCTTAGATGCCTTAGCCTTCTTTGCTGTTATTAAACAAATCGAGCCAACTTTCTCATGGACGGACTCCACTTAGCGCCAAACATAAACCCTACAGCAAAATCTAATTAGATGCGGGCGACCCCAATAATACGTAAAGCTTCACAAAAAGAGCGACTATTTTATTATATTCCGAATAAACGCAAAAATGAAAGAAAAATTCCAAACTGATTTTTATTAGATTAATTTCAGATTATGCAGGAGGCTTGCATAATAAACGCAACAAAAAATGACACTGCAATAACTAATTCTTTTTTTAACCCTGCTTCATAAAGCTGGAACAAAAAATCATCTCACAGCCGACTGAAACACGTACGAATTTAATCACGCATTTCTGCTTTTTTTTTTTTTTTTTTTAATTTTTTTTTTTTTGACATGACTGCTTAACCTTTTGAGGCTCATTTCTATTTATTTTATGCTGCAGTTATTCACATATTATTAATCAAAATCTCTTTACCCGTAAACTTTTATTCCCTTGCAATTTCACTTACTGATTTATCTCAACTTCATTTTATGAAGACCTAAAGGCGTAGTGGATATGTTCTTCATCGAATTCTAATAAAATGAAGCAACGGCCATTGTGGTGGGAGAGTGACACCCTTTGCTACAATCTGCTTTTTTCCTCGTATCTTGTAATTATTTTTATCTGATTACAGTGGAACTAACAAATCGGTTCATGAGCAAATTTTCCGAACGAAAAATATCTTGGATGACGAACGATGTCTCAAGATACGAACAAGTGATAATGATACACCGAAATATAGTTAACGTAGTGGATAAAATCAGGACCGTCTTAATGCATACGCCCGTTGGACACTTGCCCGGGGGCCATATGTCTTACCCTTAATAAAAATATATTGACATGTAAATTAATTCTATGTAGTACAAAACAAAAATTATACTTTTCTTTTCTTTTTTTTCCAGATTGTAATCTACTTCTGACTGCGGTGTTGCGCAATTATTTCATATCTTTGACCAGAAAGGTTACCAAGCTTTAAATTCTGTATTTCTGCCGCAAATTGTACTTTCTCGGTACTATATAAAACGGAAATGATAACGAAGTGTGCGTCTTACCAGCCATCATGGATCAGCAGAACTACTTCTCGATAAAACTGAAAGTTTTAAAGAGGAAACTTTCTTCTTTATTTTTAGAGACTATTCTTTGAACTGTGAAAACGTGCAAAGGCTTACTTCCAGATTATAAATCGGTTTCCTTTCTTCACTGAATTGGAAATAATTACTTCCGATCTATAAAAGAAAAAGTATCAACATCTGGTGTCACAAAGACCTGAATTATGCTGACCTTTTAAATGAATATCAGAATATCAAGCACTATATTGCTCTTGATGAAAATTGTGAGATTCTGTTTACACTCTACAAAACAATTATATCGGACAATTTTAAATACGTTTACCCGAATGTTGAAATTGCAGGTGCTTATGTGCATGATAGTGACCAAGAAAACAGGAAAACGTTCATTTTCGAAATTGATAAAAAAACGTGTTTCATAGTATAATGGAGCAGCAGCATTTGAACTGGCTTTCACTCGTGTGCATGGAAAACGACACCCTGCAGACCATTGACTTCCAAGCAATTCTTTGAAAAGAAAGGCTGCAAATACTTGCTATAATACAAATTTTGTAGAAATTTCACACTATGCTATTGAGTCTGCGTTTATGTTTTAACATCAGTTTTGTGCCAATAAAATAAATTTATGTTTAGCATTATCGGCCATTTAAATTTAATTTCTGTGAGTGGTTGTCGGAGGGGCCTCAGCACACTGGTTTTCCCAGGAGCTGTTATGCTGTTATAGTAAGTGCGAAGTGCCAATAAAATAAACATATGTTTATTATCGGCCATTTACATTTCATTTCTGTGAGTGGTTGTTGTTAGGACGCCAGCATACTGGTTTATCCAGGGGCCCATAATGCTGTTAAGTCGACATTAGATGAAATATCTTCAAAACATGGATAGGCAAATGTTCTTAGTTATCTGATTCACGAAATTTGTGCAAAATGGGGTAAGGTGCAAAGATTCATAGAACATTATCATTCTTCTAAAACAGTCATAAGACGCAGCATAAATATTTGCAATAGTAAAACCATGCCTTGCTTTAGGCACATTTCAAAACGCAGACAGAAACAAATCACAATGAACAACTTTTGATAGGAAAATAATTCTCGAGTAGAGTGTAGCGGTGTATAGAGAGGGAGAAAAAAGGCAGCTGCTATCTGATATTTTTTAGGAATAGAATTTCCCTTTTAAACTATTTTACATCTTTACCTTCTTCACCGTTTTCTACCTAAGCTGTCAGTTTTCCCTGGTAGGGGTGCGGTGAAATTTAACTCCACTTTTCCTATTTTTTATATGTTTAGTAGTGTGTTAAACATTGTGTACATGTTAATATTATGTATGTATTAGATTTAATAAATTACTCAGTTCCGCATTACGAATTTACATGTAAAATACTCTTCCTTAAGCAATGATTTGAGTTCCAGAAACGGACTAATTCATTTTATATTAAATTGTATAGGGAATATTGTTCAGGTTTACGAATATTTCAAGTGAAAAACATCTTCAAGAACGAATTAAGTTCGTGAACCGAAGTTTCACTGCATTTTATTTTCTCTCTCTTTATTTCTTATTTTCTCCCTTTTGAAAATGCATACTTATATTTATTCTCTAAAGTATCTTACTGTTTAATATTTCATTTTCCTCAGACAGGGCTTCTCTTTTTATTTTCTCCTAGTTCTACAGTTACATTTGTGATTTCTTTAACGTGATGTACCATATTCAAGAAAATTTTAAATGCTTGAAATAATGTGAACATTTTTCACGTTCCGTCAAACATACAAGTATCAATGTGTCAAACTAGATCTATTTTAACCAAAAAATAAAAACGTAGGAGGAGAAAATAACGCAGACCAGTGATTCTCAACTTTTTTGCCCCATCTACCCCTTTCACCGTTGCTACATTTAGCCTCCCTTCTTTTCCCAAACTCGAAAAATACTGTTGCGTGAGTACCGGTTCGTAACAGATTTAATGCACACAAGTCCGATGATAGGTCGGTAAAATTTGTTTTATCAAAACAACACTTTCCTCAGAAATACTCGTACAGGTGCTGTTCACAGTAACTCACAATAAAATTAGCAATGACACTTCAAACTACAAAGAATGTTAAACACAACGCAATGCAAAGGCCAATCAAAGAGCAAAGCTAAACCGGAGATAGTACTCGGAGTTCAATGCTGAGTTAACAGGCTAACAAGAACAACTGAGAGCAAATGCTCCCTCCGGCTTTATATAGTTTTCACGTGGCCGTCGATATATTTCTAGTACTTTCTGCTTCTCGAAATTACTGGAAGGCGATATGAGGGTCGAATTACGGTTACAACTAATATAGTGGTTAATTACATTTATTCAATGACAATACCTATTACGGTGATACAGGGACCGAACAAAATGTCATCAGGCTTGGCGACTTAAGGCGATTTCTCGCCAAAACCGTTGCCAACTTGGGAATATCTCGCCAAATTACCGAGATATCCATTTACTCAATGTTAAATAGACTTGTCCTTGTATTCTTAATTTTCCAGCGTAGCTTGTCTCTTTAGATTTTTCATGTCACATTAGAGAGAAAAATACAATTTAACATATAATTACACTAAAATCATCTATCTATGTAGAAATTTGTAACAATACATACACATTTATTTAAATGTAGATTATTTTTAACGTATTTTATAAATTAAACAATAAAAACTGTAAGAACTGTCAATGAATAAAAAGTTGAATAAAATTAGATTTTTATATTCATAAACTAAAACTAAACAGTTAAATAAAAGGCTGGCTGCATTCCCCCTGAAACTATGAAATCTCCACCACCGAAGAAATTTCCTCTATTTGGGTACCTATAGGTTCACTGTTTTAGAACCCCTCTGTCACAGACCGCCACTTTTTGCCCTACGCAGGAAAATTAAGGCGAGAATGAGACATAACAAATGAGTTTTCCTTAAAATTTGTGATACGAAAAGCCAATCTACTATGCCCAAACAAAGCGAAATTTTCCACTCCGGTGTGAGGTGACATTTGCGGATAGAGTCTTTTTCCGCGTTTTCGCGCTAGAGTGAATTCATCTGCCCCCCCCCTTAGAAGTAAGAAAAACAAAATTAGCATAAAATACTCAGTTTTGTCATTTTCAACAGCTCATTTTATATAATATGCATTTAATTTTGAGAAGAATAATTCTATTATCAACCACAATTGCCTAGCTTAAAAATTGTTTCAGACGATAAACAAGAGCAAATCAAGAACAGACTGCAATTTCTTCCAAATGCTGTGATTTTTATATTTTTAAATACATATTTTCGAAATTTTAATAGTAAATTATTCGAGCTATTACAACAGTAATCTGTGGTCTTCAGACTGCAGTTTTTTCCTAATGTTACTATCATCTGAAATAGTATAAAGAAATCTATTTTAGCGTACAACCTATGGAATCAGATGTACATAAAGCAATTTAAAGAACAGAAAATAAGAGTAATTCATTCTGTTTCCGTAGACGTTCACGCATTTCCAAGATCAATTATTAACTACAAGATATAGATTTATGTTCTGAGTTTAAATTCTGGGCTCTGATCAAGGTTATTTTTTTCTAACTGTGAGCACCAATTTCTTGATATTTTCAACAGCTGGATTTGCTTCAACCGATAATTTAACAAAACAGATGCCACATGCATCTCTATCTTATCAGTTAAGTCGCTTTTAGATTAGAGAAAAAACTGCAGGAATTTAAACTATCTGAACCATTTTCTGAAATTTTGTTTGCATAGTTATGTTACTGTCCTCAATCGGTAGCTTGAGTTGGATGCCAAATAAAGGTCCTTTATCGCAATTATCTCGTATTCCGCGTTCTGCCGTACCTAGGCAAAGGACTTTCAAGAAACTCTCTGAAAGTTATTTTACCTAAGAAAGTATACATCCAGAGTTGAACTTTAATACCTTAAAAATATTAAATTTATGCTACCGGAGATTATTATTATTATTATTATTATTATTATTGTGAAATCACAGAACTATCGTTAAGTTGATTAATTCATACTTTCATACAATCAAAAGTTCTTACGCAAAAAGCCACTTCTTTTAAGTTTCATTTGTCCTGATATTTAATGAATTAGCGCTGGTACTTCTGTACTATAGAAACCTTGGCGACAAACAAATGGTTATTGAGACACACAAGCAATGCATTCAATGTCTACTGCACACAATACATTAAATATACCTAGAAACCTATTAGCGGAGATAATGTTCAAGCATCAGGTTGGCCATGATACAGTCGACCGCTAAATGTGATCAAGCTTAATATATCAAAGGCTATTTTGATAACATTAACACAATGACAACATTAAAAGATGAAAAAAAAATATTCTTAAAAACATCAATGGAATTTAACTAATTTGATGCAAATACAGCAAGAAACACATATATAAGTACTTCATAGAATTTTAATTAGGGAATGCAAAAATTTGTTAATGAACTGTTCATAGCATTTATGGAAATTAACTGACTTATGCTATACTCTAATCGTGATACTGTGAGGCATTGCTCATTTGGTGGAATATATAAAATTTAGAGAATATATATATATATGTATATATATATAATATTAAATATCATGTTCTTCGCACTTAAACCAAAAAATTCACTTCAACAATATCGCAAACATACCTTTAGAATTTCCGATAGTCTCGCGCGCTGGAGATATTTTTTTTTTCGTACAGTGTTGCCATTCCTCGCTTTGAAATCGTTGAGCTTGTTAATGAAAAATTCTTTAATGTCTGATAAAATATGAAATAGACAATAAACAAATTTCAAATTAGGGCTAAATTTATACCCATATTCGGTGGAGGTTAACGTTATTCAAAATTGGATGGCTCTAAGTACCGTTGTTTTATCAGAATGCGAGAAACATACATTTATGCAGATTCTTCATTATTTAATTTCTTAAAATGTAATACAGGGCTGTAATATTTGGTGGCAACAGTTTGAAAAGTGAATCCAAGCAGAAAGTGAATCGACGCAAAATGCCAAAATGAAATTAATAGCAGCTAACGCTCCTTTGGGCTTTAAAAAAAAAAAAAACCTGTTTGGCGACATTTTTTGACACTTATCAATCTTTATAATATATGTTGACCTTATTTAGCGACTTATTTATTTAAAAACTCTTTCGCAACTTTTATTATTTCGTGACTTATTTTATTTAACGACTCGTATTTTATTTGGCGACTTTACTTCAGTAACTTTTTTTTTATTATTATTTTGATATTATTTACCGAATTGTTGATCGGAATAAGCAATACATTTTCCTTGTTTTCGTACATACAAACGGGCAGGACTTTCCCAATTCGATAACAATATCAAAAGATAGCATTAACCAGGATCACATTACGTGGTGTCTATTGTAACGTGTTGATGTATGCACTTGCTGAGGCTACGGCACCAGCAAGTGTCTGTTTAAAATTAATTTAAATAAAATTATGCATAAAAATTTGTATTAAATTACTTCTATTTAAAAATTAAATTACTTTTTCTTTTTTTTTAATTATGCACTGTATACACTGAATGAATTGCGTGTGTGTTTTAGTAACTGTTTGTTTCTTGCCAAAGCTGAACGTGCCGATTCCCGATTTTCGTCGAAGCCTCTGTATCATAACTTTACTATTGTTCAAATGTTAATAATTTTGCAATGAATTTTTAGCCTGCTTTCCAGTAACTGTTTATACAATTTTTCTTTTTTTTTAGATTACCTCTTTTTTAATCAAACAAATCCATCTTACAGAATGGACGATTAAATTTATTTTCTCTTGAATTGGAATATTCGAGAGGCAACAAATTTAGCAACAGTTCTCCCCATGGAAGGGGGGGGAGAGAAGACTATTGGAATTCGAAATGCAACAAAAAGAAAGGATATAGGATTGGTGACACTATTTATTAAAAATGGAAGGATTGTTTTGCGCATGGTTACCAGAGGTTGGTGCAATCTGAAAATTTGGCAACTTCTGCTACCGTGGTTGCGCTAATACCTATACATTAATTATTGAATTTTGCGTAATACCTATATACCTATACAAACTTTGTAAGGAATTTATTTAAAATAACATATATGAACATGCCGAAAAGTTCTATTTAATATTAAACATACCGAAAAATTCTATTTATTATTTTAATGCAATTTGTTAGCAATTTATTAAAAAAAAAGCATATGCAAAACAGTTGGTTAGAAATTTATTAAAAAAAGTATACATAAACATGTCGGAAAATTTATTTTTTACAGAATCTTTCTGGTTTCTGCCTAATTTATACTTCAGACATCAACTATAGCTTCTTCTTCGGTTGACAGAAGATTGAAAATGGTAAGCATAGAAAATATTTTGCTATGAAAAACTGCTATCTTGACGCAATGCAAGTATGAAAGAGCAATTATCTCATGGACGGCCAACCCGCGGAACGTGTACCACAGCGTGGAATGGAGAATTTTTCATAATGGCACCGGAAGACTTATCGAAAAATTAAAAAATTTGAAAAAATAATAATGTCGTCCTCAGGAACTTTTTCAAAAGCTGTAAAAACTCTACTCATAACGCTACTGAATATAACAGCGCTGGAAAGCGGCACAGCTTGACACCAGTACAAGAATGCGGTAAGACAGCATGGTCAGGGACGAGTCTACAAACCCAATAGTTTGTCTTGTTCTGGCGCTGCTGAATTTTGCTATCTCGTTCTCGAGCTAGAGCTACGGCGACACTCTGGCTGCTGGCTCAGTTGATTTTAAATTGCCGAACAAGATGTTAAACTTTTTTTAAACTGTTTTTAGATTTTGTAGTCGATCGCCTTTGTTTTAAAATTTTTCTTTTCACAATGTCCATGAATAAACCTCCAACATCGAAAAGAAAATATAAAAAGGCTATTGCAATTTGTGTTTTTAAAACTGTGTAGGAAGTTAACAATTTTTGTTTATGCATCAAAATACTTCCAAACTTACTTTGTTAGATTAAGTAAAAGTGCGGGAAAAAGTTAACCTGAACAGACATCACAAACATTATACATAGTGATTTCACGAGCAAATATCCTGTCCAATGACACTTGTGAACCTAATTTATCAGTAATAACAGTTAAAAAAATCTTTAAATAAAAAATAAATCTTTTAAAAAAAATCTTAGGCAATCCTTGTTTCAGGAGAGAAATGACAAAATGAAAACTATGTGAAGGCTTCTTCTGAACTTTTTTTGTTGTTAACCCGCAAGAAAAAATGCTTTTCCTTTTCGTCATTACCTTCAGATAATGAAAAATAGCCTTTTAATATTCGATCAAAATATAGATGATATAAACGTAAAAAATACGGTTGATAAAATAGTTTTCTCATATTTTTTGCATCATATTTTAAAGATGCATATACACAGAGACGTTATAAAGACACACATAATAATGATGCAGAGACGTATATATGCCTCATATTTTTAAGACGGCATGAACCAAGATATTGGCACACAAATTGTCTCTGGACTACAATATTACAAATTCTTTTCAATAACTGAGGATGAAAATTATTACATCATAGACAATGCTCAATTAAGAATATTAGTGTGTTACACGAATGATAATTTTGATAGTGTCGAAAAACTTCTTGATTTGCGCCAACTAGTTTAAACTGCAGGTGAGGACATTTTTTAAAGAACTTAACAATGTAATTGAAATTAACAAAGTAGAATGGACAAAATTAGACAGTGTCTGCACAGATGCAACCCCTTGCATGGTTGGCAAGACAAAATGTTTTGTTACATTTGTTTTGAAAATTATTTGGGAAGAAAAGTTTTAAAGTATCATTGTAATATATATTCATCAAGAAGCTGTTTGTATCGAGGATTTAAATCTGATTTCTGTTGCTGACCCTGTAGCACGTTGTATCAACAAAATACGAGCTCGAACTCTGAATCGACGACGATTTCATCAGCTTTTCCCAGTAGAAATGGCAGAGGATGGTGAATGTTAGCGAGTTACTCCTTCCCTGTAGTGTGTGTTGCCTTTCCAAAGCAAGTGGACTTGCGAGATTTTGGAATTTGAGGGAGTGTGTTTTAAATTAGCTGAAAGAAAACAATGAACTGCCTAGTGAGTGCTTGCTGCTCATGAATGAAGACTGATTGTAGGATTTAGCTTTTCTCACTGACATTATGGTATATTTAGGCAATTTAAACTTAAGATTACAGGGAAAAGATTATATTTTTCCTAACCTAGTTGGTCATATATCTTCTTTGGCAAGCAAGCCTTTGCTTTTTTGTCTTGATATTTTGGAGAAAAAAGATTAACATATTAAAGATTTCACATTAATGCACGAACTACTACCAAAGTCACTAGAACAATATAATTCAATGCCAAGTCACTAGAACAACATAATTCAAATTATGATAAGATTTAAAAATTTAATATCCATTTTGCAAAATTCCTTCAGTGCTAGGTTTGATGTTCTTCAAGATGAGAAAAAAAAAACAATGCTGACCTTTTCACAAATTCTTTTTCAATTTTTCTGCAAGATCTTAATTCCTACATATCTGAAATCTGAATAAAAAAATCCGAAGAATAGTTTTAAAGTATCATTGTAATATATATTCATCAAGAAGCTGTTCGTATAAAGCACTTAAATCCGACTTTTGTTGCTGACCCTGTAGCACGTTGTATCAACAAAATATGACCTCGAACTCTGAATCGACGACGATTTCATCAGCTTTTCCCGCTAGAAATGGCAGACGATGGTGAATGTTAACAAGTTACTCCTTCACTGTAGTGGGCATTGCCTTTCCAAAGCAAGTGGACTTGCGAGATTTTAGAATTTGAGGGAGTATGTTTTAAAATAGCTGAAAGAAAACAATGAACTACCTAGTGAATGCTTGCTACTCATGAATGAAGACTGACTGTGGGATTTAGCTTTTCTCACTGATATTATGGTATATTTAAGTAATTTAAATTTAAGATTACAAGGAAAAGATTATATTTTTCCTACCTTAGTTGGTCACATATCTTCTTAGGCAAGCAAGCATTTGCTTTTTTGTCTTAATATTTTGGAGAAAAAAAGATTGACACCTTAAAGACTTCACATTAATGCACGAACTGCTAACAAAGTCACTAGAACAACACAATTCAAACTACGATAAAATTTAAAAATTTAATATTCATTTTGCAAGATTCATTCAGTGCTAGGTTTGATGTTCTTCAAGGTGATGAAAAACAATGCTGACCTTTTCACAAATTCTTTTTCAATTTTTCTGCAAGACGTTAATTTCTACACACCTGAAATCTGAATCGAAATTATAGATCTACAGCACTATAATGCACTGTAAGCAAATATAAGGAACTTATTTCAGCTGCAAAAAATACAAATTATACTGAATTTTGGAAATGTGTACCAAAGCAAATTTCCAAATTTACACAATCTGGCTGTCAGATATTGTTGTAGGTCTGGATATTCGTGAACAAACGTTTTTTTTTTATTATGAACATAATAAAACAGAAATATTGTTCAAGATCACTGATGAGCACCTAATTTTGTTAGCATCTTGAAGAACTAATCCTAAGACAGATAGATCACTTGATAAAAAATTTACAAGTTCAAAAGCCATACTAATTAAGTACTGGTTACTGGTTGTTTCATAATTATTAAGAATTAAATACGTCAAGATATTCATTTTTATTTTATACATAAAACCTGACTGAACCTTTAAAATATTTATTAACAATAAAACCGAATAAGTTTGTACTCATGTTTTATTTATTATACTATTTTTAAAATCTCCACTACTCAGATTTTAGATGGGGGAAAAAATGTGTTATTTGTGTAAATTTCCATAATTAGCTTATAAATAAAATTTTTTCAATCTTTTTATATTTTTAATGTGTTGGAAAAGTTTGAAGTGGCATGTATAATTTCTTTTCTTTTTTTACTTCTTTTTTAAAAGGTATACTGTCACCCTTCCTAAAAAGGTTATCCTCTCCAGAGTAAGATCGTTAACCATTTGTTTCTCTTCATTGCTGAAATGTGCCAAATGTGTTGCAAGGCTATTACAGTAGACCCAGCATTGCTTTGATGGCTATTACTTTGCTTTACTTTTATGAAAGTTAGTGACCCTTGACTTCACGAAATGGGCATTTTGTTATTTGATTTAAAATCCATATTCGGCAATACTGCTGAACATGAATGTTGGGATTTTCCAACAGTTTCATGGCTTCTGTTCCTCTGATGATACATAAAGGACTGTTTTTATCTTAAGTTTCTATTTGTTTAAAACAACGTATAAAATTTAGTTACTACATCTCCCTTCAAGTTCAGTACATCTGATATAGATTGGTCTGTTAGAAGTAATTCACATACTCCACATTTTCAGCATGGATCATCTTCCATTAAAACCATACCTTTTCTAAACCTTTCTGATTATTTAAACACACATCCTGTTTTGGTTTTGTTTGGCCACCACAGGCTTTCTATACCTATGAAAGCAAATTTTTGTAACTTAACAGAGAACTTCATTCTTTAATCCAGACCTGCACGTTTCAGATCCTTCACAAAGCGCAAATTGTGCCATGTACCAATATAATGAATGGTTTATTGCTAACTGTAGCTTTGCTGCCCATTGGGCTAACATGGAATCATTACCAGGATTTTGTATAATTATAACACATATTAAGTGATTAAATAACAGCCAGTTTATGTCTTTCAATACACATATTATCAAGAATTTAAAAAAAAATCAATCCAGGAACATTTCTGAAAAAGATAACATATTTATAATCCATAACAATAATAACAATAATTAAAAATCCAAATCATTGTATCACAATAATTTTTGGTATTTGAAATGAGTTGTCAATGATTTGGGAATCCCTACTGTATGTGCAGCAAGAACTTCATGACTAATAGATCAGATATGTTGATGGAAGTAATACATATTGAATGACAATTACCACTATATCCTTGAGAGTTTTGAGGGGGTGGGATGTATATCAAAGATAAACAAAATTCAATTTGAGACCTTAAGCACAATATTCTTCCATGTCTTGCAGTACCTACTTTCTTTGGTTTTACGACAGAAAAACAGGATTATGAATGGATATATGATGATCTGGCTGGTACCTTAGTTATATATTAGTTGCTATTCTAAATTTCCTGTACAAAGTTCAAAGAATATAAAGCAGAATTGTGAAAATTACTATCTTGGCCATACAGGAAATGCTGAACAAAACTTAATGGTTACTGGACAAATTTATGAGAGATTATATGTAGGTGGAGACTTTATTTAAAGCACGCAAGGTTTCACACTAGCATGTTTGCATCATGATGAAAGATCATGTAAAGAAAGAAAGGGGAAAAAGGAGGTGGGAAAAGAAAAATCTGAAATAGTTCAGTTTAAACGATCACTCAGAATGGTTTATTAAAGTTTTATTTTTTTTTATGCTCTCACCGAGCTCGCAGTCTACCAGTCTGCTGTTGCACTCACTCCTGCCAACCCATTTCTTTCTGTCTTTTTAGCTTTATTATTAAGCAGTATGTCACTTACACCATATACAATTCAACAGCAAAATTACAAACATTTTAAAAGCAGCATATGTTTAGAATTCCAGATGCAGTGTTAAGTATTGGCATATATTTTTCTATTTTTTCAGTCTTTTCTCAGTTTATCACATCAGGATTCAGTTTTCTTAGTAAGATGGCTTGCAAAACTTTCTTTTTTCGTCTTTTTATTATTAACATTTTGTGGATTAAATTTATTAATTAAATATCATGTCTTTTGCACTTACACCTGATAAAATTCAATTCAAAAGCAAAACCACAAAATATTTAACAGTGTATACCTTTAGAATTTCTGATACACAGTCTCCTGCACTGGAGATAAAAATATTTTATTACAAAGAGTGTTGCCACTGTGTGCTTTCAAATCATTGAAATTGTTAATAAAAAATTCATTAAGCTTTAATAAAAAATTCATTAAGCGTTTATAAAATATGAAATATCAAATTCAGGCTTACAGTTGCACATGTTTGGGTGAAGGACTAAGTTATTCGAAATTTGATGGTAGACACCCTTTGTTTTTTCACAATGGAAGGAACGTACATACAGATTATTCATTATTTAATTCCTTTAAACATAATACAGGGTTGCAATATTTGGCTTGAACAATTTGAAAAGTGAACTGGACATTTATAGTGTAGCGATGGAAAATGCTGTTTCAAGACTAATAGCTCATTTCAAGCTAATGCCTTTTTGGAATTTAAAAAAAAAAAAAATGCATACCTTTTCCTTCAGGCACAGTGACCTGATACTTTTCTCCAATGTATAATATATTATTGAAAAGATTCCAATCAACTGTAAACTCTTTGCACATTTAACAAATCATAAAATTCCAACAAAAAATTTTTAACTAATAAGGTGATATGCCATAGATTAAAAATTAAAACTATTTAGCAAATTATATGGAATAAACCAAGTAATCACAACACTGGCAAATTTTGCTAAAGACAAAATGGCTTATGAGAATCATAAACATTTTTAAAGAAGTGAAGGTACTCAGTGAGATCTATAAAATGTTTTTCACGAAAGGTGGACACAGAACCCCTGTTTGGTCAATGTAATAAAATTCAAGAATTCATTGCAGAAAATTTTTGCATAACAATAAAATAAAAAATTATTTATTGCTTATAAGTTATAAATACAGAAGTTTTCTAAGAAAGGTGGATGTAAAACTCTTATTTGTTCAATATAATAAAATTCTGAAATCTAAAAATTCATTGCAGAAAACTTTTGCATAACAATAAATCAAAAATCAGTGATTGTTTATAGGTTGGGCTTTAGTGTAGAATTGGGTGCCCCTTCGATTAGTGACAAATTTTGTTCAGTTTTGGTGATGAAACCCCATTTCTGTTTACCAAGATAGCTTTAACTTTGCTTTAGCTTCCTGATTTTTTTTTTAAGTGAAAATAAATCGATGTGTACGTCGACAAAGTTAAGGCAGTGCACAATGCCTAGATTATGCAATTCTGGGATGTTTCTTTAAGTGAAAATAGATCGATGTGCACATGGTTACCGAGTTTGTGCAATTCTTTGACTTTTTATTTTGTTTTTGTTTAGCAGCCATCTTGAAATTGTGCCTTCCAGTGCCGATTTTGGCATAAAAAAGAATTGTCAAAGAAACATGGGGCACCCAATTGTAAACTTTTACAAGTTCAGTTTAAACCTCCAGTTTATTGCATAGAGAATATAGTGTGATTTTCTCATCCAGTGTGATTAATACTGGATGATCCTTTACACCCTTTGATTTAATCCCGCATCATTTCTAACATTTTTCTCACGCTCTTTTACTTCCCTGAACATCTAATTAAAAACTGGATAAGATTTAGAAGTGTTTAATTATGCACTGATGACACAGTATCGTATAGGTGATTAAGAATAATGACTGAATGTAATTTTTAGTTTATCAATCAAGTTAAAAGTAATATTAATTTATAAATATACCTATATATGTTTGTTATCTGTATATGTCAGATGTAACTGTTGTCATCACTCATTTTATAACTACACAATCAAGAACTCACACTTGCAGATCAGGAATTTGTACAAAATGATTGGCCTATCAGCCACTCCTACAATACTTCACGACCAATAGCAGTCTCAGGATACATCAAAGGGAATCAACCAGAAATAGAAGAAGGTGAAAATAAAACAGTAACCAGATATGAAGAACTAATACAAACATCCATGCTATATCTAACACTGGAAACCACAATGATAAATTTGGCAACTATCTTAACTAATCATTCTATCAATCAGGCAAGCATTACTTGGTGACCTAATATACATTACTTTAATTCAATATAGCTAACTAGTTATTAATGGCATCAAACATATATGCTCCTGAAAGTCACTCAGAACTTTAGATCTTTTGTAAAATGTTAGGTCACTGAAAGCAACAGTGAATTGAAGAATATGGATATTTTACTATAAAGCGTAATCATGACTCATTCTTTGAAGAACTTACGAACTGAGTGAAAATGAAGAGGATTACAGGTCACATATTCTATAATCATAATCAAATGCTTTCATATTTATGACCAAATTTATGCCTATAGCTGCATTTAGAAAATTATCTGTTCTTGGGATGAATAATTATTTTACTAAGGAATCAATCTAACCGAGGGGGGGGAACGAAGAAGAAGAAGAATGAAGCTTGTAATCCATATAACCATTTATGTAAAACTTTTTGGTGCAAATATTTTATGGTTAGTTACATTAATACAGTAATTATATGGTTCACATAAGTAAACACTATGTAAATTTAACCAAAGATCAAGACAATATATAAAATTACAATTCTGTCATATAATTTTTAGATATTTTATTTTTGAGATTCCAACATAACCTAATTTTAAATCCTAATTTGCCTAAAGTAGACGCTTTTCATAAATGGTTCAATAAAGGCAGATCCATAACTATTATATAACGGTTTTTGTTAAAGCATGCTTATTTCCATCTTTATTCACATATAAACAAGTGTCGAAAAAATAACATAAATATCTGAGAAGGTGTAAGATGAGTGTTTAATGAGAAAAATCAAATAAATATATTTTTATTTTTCTATCATAATTTCTGTTTCAGACTCTAAATGAGAATAAATAAGTATTTTTATACATAAATTGTTACATAAAAACGTCTATTATATTATTCTTTATATTTATTGTTTCTTTCGCTGCTATTAAATACTCAGTAACAATCTGGCAATAAAACGAATTATTCCTTTTCTGATACAGTACACAATTACGCAAGTTTCGTGAATCATTTAACACAAAAACTACAATTTCAAAATAAAAATAACGCTTACCAGTTAGAAATAGTATAAAGAAATACATCTTCATAACTAAAAACGTTGTTTTGAAAAGTCGCATGCTTATAAATTCATCATAATTCCTCATATTTAAAAACACGCCCAACTTAACTTCGTTGATGAGAATACATTACACACTGTCAAAAACTCTTACAGATGGCATAAAGTTTGTCAACAACATTAGTGTTGCCAAATAACAAAGCACACGAAAAAGAAATATAAATTTTAATATTGACAAATAAAGATCCAAACAAAAATCACAAACAATAAAATTGGTCTACATATATCTAATAATATTTAGCAAGTTTTCAAGAGCTCCAGATCTAAATAAGAGGATAATGAATAAATGATAAAAAGCAAGAATATCACGTTCATTTTTATTCTTCAGACTTCGCCTAAATATTTGTTTACTAACGGTAGAAATAATTTCATTTTTTATTACCTAATTTTTTTACTTTGATTGTTTTAAGCATTCATTTGAAAAGTAATAAGTCATGCAGTTAGGAATCTCTAACTTCAAGGAAAGTTTTTTGTTTTGAAAAATCGCGTTGCTATGCTGTTGCTAAGTGAAGCGATTACATAGCTCAGTAGCGCAGGGTGTATTGAAATATTATTTAACGGAAGTTAACTAATTTATTTAGGAATGTTTGCAAGCCATGAAATATCTGTATTCGTTGTAGAATAATCAAATCAGATGGTTGAATAAGTACAAAATAAGCTGAAGTGCTTTAAATGTGTTCCGATATTTTTAAAAATTGCTTTAGTATGTGATTTATTCCACCGTAAGTATGGCTCTTTATATTGATAAAAGGGTAGAAGATCCATCATCAGGACCTCTGAAAACATTACTTACTTGGCATAAATGTTTTCCTATTCTGGCTTGCGCATCCTACGATGACAGTACAGGAGGCCTTGTGAGTATGTATAAAGACGATGGTTCTGTATTAAAAAGTAGAATTACATCACGTATAGGTACTCAAGTTACTGCACTTGCATGGCATCCAACAAAAAAGTGTTTGTTGGTTGGCTGGGAAAGTGGAGATTTATCTATCTGGAGTGAAATTGGTGGTAAAGAGGTCTATTCATTTTCTAAGCACCATAATAATATAGTATGTGCTTTACGCTTTAATGAAAATGGTAAGATTTTTGTAACTGGTGATACTGATGGAGCTCTCAATGTATGGAAATTTGATGTTAATGGAAATTTTGAAATTTTACTTACTCATTCGTTAAAATATGCTATTATTGATGTAGTTTTCCAAAATGTAAACAATAATAATAAAGACAAAGAAATCAGCCGTTTAGCAAGAGCTGCTGTTGATGGTGATGAAAAGGCTTTAAATATGTTTTCTAGTTGGCAAGAAGATGGTGCACATGAAAACAAGCTACAGTTTTTCAGTAAAGATGATGATTTTGATATTTTTGTCGGTTGCCAGTCTGGTATTGTACACTATGTGAAAAAAAATGGTTACTGCGAAGCAATCCTCCAGATGGAAACTTCAATCAGATATCTGGCACATTATCGTGAGAAAGATATCTTAATTGTCATATCTAGGTCTCTGATTTTAGCACAATTTAGTGTGACCCAAGATGGATCAGTAAATGAATTAGTGAAAATTAAATTGAGTGGAAAACATACTGATGCTGTTATGACTTGGACTGGAGATGCTATATTAGCAGTAAGTGCTGGTGAGAGTTCTGTACATCTGTGGAATGTTGAATATGGCCAAAGTACAACTTTATGTTTACCTTCAGCCACTCCTGCTCATCAGATCAGTTATATTTCATTTTTACCAAGCAAAAATATTTTAACAGCAAGTACCATTCAAGGACACCTTTTTTCTTGGAACTTGACATATTATGATGATGATGATATTGGTTCTGAAGTTGAAATTTTATTAAAGGTACCTGGTAATATCAGAAGTTTTG
Source organism: Stegodyphus mimosarum (assembly GCA_000611955.2). NCBI lineage: Eukaryota > Metazoa > Arthropoda > Arachnida > Araneae > Eresidae > Stegodyphus > Stegodyphus mimosarum. The sequence continues at coordinate 174,596 of KK121017.1, forward strand.
AATGGTGTGAAACACTTGAAGTCATGGGGCTTATAACAACATCTGATGTGTATATAATATCAAAAGAAAAAGTCTGTTATGCATTTGATGATGGCATATCAGCAGTACAAATGTCAGCTAGACAAGTAGTTATAGAACTGATTTCCCGAGATCTCGCTGTCCATCTTTTAACTGAAACTGAAATTAAAAGAGTATTTTTGAGCAAAAATACAGTTGCCTTATATTGCAGTGATAAGCTTATTTTTTATGAAGTTGATTTTAATGACAAGAAAACAATGCATATGGGAACATTTCCTCCTGGATCTGGAAATGTTTTATTACATGACCAAAGTGTATACATCATTAATGAAGGAAAAATCAGTGTTAAAACATTTCAAGGAACTCTTAAAGCATATTTTACATTTGCAAATGATGAAGGAGAACCTTCTGTTATGGATGCTTGTGGTAAGTTTTTAGTTGCAGTTTCTAGTATAGGTGTAATTAAAGTTTGGGATATCAGTGGCAGAGAGGCAAAACTATTGTTTGCTTCTGATAAAGTCAAAGATATATTAAAAGATAAGCATATTGCAAGTATCAGGTGCAACAGTAAAGGTAATAAAATTAGTTTCATAGCACGAATGAAAACTAAAACAGGATTTATATACGATCCTTGTTTGTATGTCTTGGATACTGAAAAAAATGTGATTTGCCGATTTGATTTTTCCACAGGTTATGGAATTGATCATGAAAATGAAAAAGCCAGTGCCACCAACCAACAGTTTGGCCAAGTAGTATGTGGCCGTTACCCAGTGGAACATTTCTGGATCAGTGAAGATCCTCGAATGGTAGTTTGTGAAGCAAAACTTCTACCTTTACCCCTTAAAAGAAGCCTTGCAAGTAACAGCTTTAGGAAAATACTGACTAAAGGTAATCCTAATGAAAATGAAAAGAAATCAGAATCTATAGTTGTATCATTATATATTACAACTGAAAAAATACTTATTATTCAAGATTATTTCTTCCTAACTGATGATCAATCAAATTTACTAGGAGTCAAAATTCCTTATTATTACTTGTTACAAAAAGCAAAACTGAATGACCATTTGGAAGATACATCATCATCTAGAAGCCTGAATGATCACAAGTCGCTTGTCCAGAGAAAAACTATGCAAAATTTTATAGGACTTGAAGAATGTGATAAAAATTCAAAAGAAGCACTGTTGAATTTTGGTTATTTTTTTGCAGTTGGAAGTTTTGAAGAAGCATTCCTTGCAATAAAGTCTATCAAATCAGAATCTGTGTGGCAAAATATGGCTAGAATGTGCGTGAAAACTAAGCGTTTAGATGTCGCTAAGATATGTATTGGGAAAATGGGTCATACTCGAGCTGCTAGAGCTCTAAAGAATGCGGCTAATGAACCAGAAATTGAAACTAAAATTGGAGTACTTGCTATTCATTTAGAAATGTATGATGAAGCTGAAGCACTTTTTAAAAGCTGTGGCCGTTATGACTGGGTGAACAGATTACACCAGAGTCGGGGCCAGTGGCAAAAGGCTTTAGAAATAGCTGAAAAAGAAGACAGGATTCATTTGAGAGATACTTTTTATAACTATGCAAATCATTTAGAAAGGGAAGGAGAAATAAATGCAGCCATAAAATTTTATGAAAAATCAGGTACACATCACTTTGAAGTTCCCAGAATGTTGTTTGAAGATCAGAGAGCTTTAGAAGCATATGTCCAGAAAAGCAAAGATCCTGAAATTCACAGATGGTGGGCACAGTACTTAGAAAGCATTGATGAGATGGAGACTGCTTTGCAATATTATAAAACCGCTGAAGATTATTTGTCATTAGTACGTTTGTATTGTTATTGCAATAATTTAGAAAAAGCAGCAGAAATAGCTAATGAAACTGGAAATCGTGCTGCATGTTTTCATTTAGGTAGACAGTTTGAAAACCAAGATAACATCAAAGAAGCTATTCACTTTTTTACAAAAGCTAGAGCTTTTACTAATGCTATCCGCATCTGTAAAGAGAATGGTTTAGATGAGCAGTTAATGAATTTAGCTATGATGGCAGGACCAGAAGAAAAAGCAGATGTAGCACAATATTTCCAGCAGCAGGGTCAATTAAGTAATGCTATTTCACTTTACCACAAAGCTGGGAATCTTGAATATGCCATTGAGCTAGCTTTTCAGGAGGGAGAATATGATGTACTTCAGAGGATTGCTTCAGAATTGCCACCTGATGCGGATCCACAGATACTTCAACGATGTGCAGAGTTTTTTATTCAGAGAGGAAAATTTGATACAGCTGTAAATCTCTTCATTATGGCTAACAAGTATGAGGAAGCTCTAAATCTCTGTGTTGAAAATAATGTTACAATAACTGAGGAATTAGCAGAAAAGTTTACTTTGGACAAAACAGAAAGTGATAAAAAGTTACGAGCTTATATTTTAGAAAAAATAGGAGAGTCCTGTATGCTTCAAGAAAATTATCATCTAGCAGCTAAAAAATTTACCCAAGCTGGTGATAAAGTGAAAGCAATGAAAGCACTGCTGAAATCAGGTGATACTGAAAGGATAATTTTCTTTGCTAATGTCTCTCGTCATAAAGAAATATATGTGATGGCTGCAAACTATTTGCAGACTCTTGACTGGCGAAACAGTGGAGATATAATAAAGCACATTATAACTTTTTATACCAAAGCCAAAGCTTTAGATCTTCTGTCTAGTTTTTATGAGGCTTGTGCACAGGATGAAATTGATGAATATCAGAATTATGAAAAAGCTCTGGAGGCATTATCAGAAGCTTACAAAAGTCTTTCTAAAGTAACAAATGGTAGTAATTCTGAAAAATTAGAAAATCTTAAAACAAAACTAGAAATTGTAAAGAAGTTTGTCGATATTAGGCAACTGTATGAAAGTAATCCTGATGAAGCTGTGAAAAAGTGCAGAGATTTGCTTCATCTTGAAAATATTGATATTGCAGTTCGAAGAGGGGATATCTATGGCTTTTTGGTGGAACATTTTTGTTCACAAGAAAATTATAAAGTAGCTTATTCTATAGTAGAACAAATGCAGAATACATTGCCTGATATTAATTTGCCGTATTATATAAAAGTGGATAATCTGAAAGCTATTTATAAAGCTTTAGATCTAAAGCCTAATGCACAAACAAGTCTTATGGAAGATACAAAAACACAAGAAAATGAACTTTCTGATAATGAAGAAATAGAAGAGGAATACCAATCTGTAGAAAATAGATTTTGAATTTTTTAGCGAAGTTGCAACTATTTAACCACCAATATTCCATCATTCTGCGGGAAGTTGCAGATATATTATACAGTAAATCCTTGCCAAACATGGGAATTATGTCATCAATATATTCTTGCTTATTTTCATAAGTCTAAAAATTGTCAATTCGTCAATACTGTGAGAGAGAATTGCATAGATACAAATGCTACAAGCTTTTTGTTATATCATTAATGAAGGTGAATATTGAAATCATAATACAAGAAAATATAATTTTGGTGATTTTTTTAAGATATGTATTTTGTAAATAGTGATTATATATGTGCACTTTGCACAAAAAAAAAAAAAAAAAAAAAGAGAGAGACAGTTATATATCTCCCATTCTATTGGACCGATTGTCGAAATTTAACTTGCATGTTCCATGTCTCGAAAATGTGACTTAGGATAAATATCAGATTTATATATAGCATTGTTCTAACATAAAAAAACTAATTAGTAAAATTAAATAAATGCTTTCTGAATTTGAATGATATTGTAAATTAGTTTGCAGCAATAATTAATCATTTTATTTGTTTATAATTTAATTTAAAATTTTAAATAGCTTTATATGAATGCGATAATAATATATTGTAATTATTAAAATGTTTTAACATAGGTATTTTGATACAAAATTGGACTTTTTCTGAAATAACATACCAGTTTTTTTCCATATTTCGATTATGGCTCAAATTATCCCTAGATATTAAATTTTGTAATTTTTATGAGAAATTTATTGAGAAGTTTAAAAATTTATCTTGCTGCATTTTGTTCAGTTTGTGCCAAGAATTGTTCACTTGGCAAACTTCTTAATTTATAGAAACCTATTTTCCTTTTTTTTTTCATTGCACAAAAGCAGAAGAAAGGTCATCGTTTATATTTTCAAAAAATTTTAACAAAGTGAGTAAACTACATTTGGCTTTATTACAGCTTATAACAAATATGACAATTTCAAAACATGCCAATATCTAAATTCATATATATCTTAGAAAATTTTGAATAAAAAACTGTAATTTTTTGCAGGTATGCTTAGAAATACATCTACTTTAAGATGATGACAAGAATTTTATAGGTTATAAATCAAAATGTTTTTGAAACATTTATAAAATAGAAACATTTTAAAATAGAAATTTTAAACATAAATCATAAAAAAATGGGCAAATTTTATTTGGAATGAACCTAAATTTCAAAATGTGAAAAGAAGAATCAAATAAGTTTAACAAAAAAAAAAGATATTAATAAATATATACCAAATTCAATTAACACGGAAAAGCAAAAATTTTGAGAGCTAATTTCTTAAAAGATACTCGTCCGATTTTTACAAAACTTGACACTTTGGGAGAATTTGAATCATAGAATCGAAATATGAAAAAAATTGATATGTTATTTCAGAAAAAGTTCGATTTTGTGTCAAAATACCTATGTTAGAGCAATGCTATATGCAAATTCAATATGTATCCTAGGTCATGCTTTCAGGACATGGAAAACATAAATTAAATTTTGACAATCGGTCCAGTAGAATGGGAGATATAGAACTTTTTTTTGTTTTTTGTGCAAGGTGTATACAATAAAAGCTCAAGTATCCGGAAAGCTTGGGAAATACTGAATTCTGGACATATGAAAATTCTGAATAAATGAGCATATAAAAACTGGAATTCAAGAAAGCCAAACGAATGGAAGAAAGTTCCAGTCTGAAAGTATAAAAAGAATCATCTTATTTGTTACCAACTTGAGATCAAAAGCCTACATTTAAAATTATATAAGATTTGGATTGGGAAATGCATTTCAAACATAAAAACCAATGTATTTCTTTGGCTTTAAATATAAAACATCTTTCCTGATTATGAAATCCCACCGAACACGGAATTTGACGGAGATGTCACCAAACTTTCAGCAGACAGTCTGGCAAAAGTTTAATGGAATAGATGAATTTTTACATAAACAGAAACAAATTATTAATGTAATATATAAAAACTTAAATCTCTTATTGCAGTTTTTCACAATGCATTGTCACTGTTTATCCGTTTTCAAATAAAGTTGCACATCATGCTTTTTTTTTGGCAGGAGCCTGTAATTTAGAAACAACCCTACTACATGCTGCCCGATGAAAGAAGGCTCCACACTTTTTCACAAAGTGAAAAAAAGATAGAACTGTATCAATCTTTACAAAAAAAGAAGAAAAAAGGGGCTTCATGAGAATTAATTGCGTTTACATAAAACCAAGGCAAAATTCTTATGATTGTGTTATGCTGTTTTTGGTGCTAAACTAGGCTATTTAGCATCATTAATAGGGAAAACTCAGATAAGCAACACTTGGCGCAATTTTTTCTGCCATCTTGAATTGCGAAAAATCGTCATATCTTTGGGAGGAATTTTTTGACGCCAAAGGGGAACTGCATTAAAAGGCGCTTTCCAAAAATTCCCTCTTCAGGCCAATATCGGGAAAAAAGCTGTGCTGGATGAAAATCGTGTAAGGCAAAGTGTAGCGTTTGCATTGAGAAGGTAAACCATACACGTAGGACAAATTGTAAATGATTAGTTGTTGTGATTAAGTAAATCTACGCACTTTTTTTCCATCTTAGTATTTTAGATTGTGATATAAATATATAACTCCAACATTATTAATTTTTATAATTCTCTTTTTTAATTTGAACAATTATCCGTAATGATGGTTATATCTGTTTGAAAACATGTTCTTTATATAAATGCAGAAATGATCGCGAAAATGCAATATATATATCACACAGTTAAAGATGAAAGTTTAAAAAAAATAAAATACGCGTGTATTTCCACAATATTACATCCTGGAAAAGTATTCCAAGCTATACGATCATCCAGTCAAGTTTATATTGGACATTCCGGATTCTTTTATGCAATAATTTCGCTTAAATAAGGTTGAGAGGGTTATTTTTATTCTTTTTTTCTTGTGTAAGGGCGAAAATAATTTTCATGTATATAAACAAAGAAATGTAATCCTGAATTGCATAATTGTAGGGATATGTTACTTGTAAGAAGCGCTTCTATGGCTTTTCACGACATTATGCAATTGTTTAATTTCGAAAAAATACCAATCAAATAGAATAGGATAAGGTTAATTGAATTTATCTGTATTTATTCCATGAAAAGTTAAAAGGAAATGTATTCCAAGCTATTCAATCATCCAGTTCCGTTTATATTGGACATTCCGGATTCTTTTATGCAACAATTTCGCTTAAATAAGGCTAAGCGGGTTATTTTTGTTCTTTTTCTCTTTAAGTGGGAAAATAATTTTCATGTAGGTAAACAAAGAAATGTAATTTTGAATTGCGTAACTGCAGGGAACCATGATTAGTAACAAGCGCTTCTATGGCTTTTCACGACGTTCTGCAATTGTTTAAATTTCGAAAAAAGACCAATCAAATCGAACAATTATCCGTAATAATGGTTATATATGTTTCAAAACATGTTCTTTATATAAACGCAGAAATGCTCACGAAAATGCAATATATATCACACAGTTAAAGATGAAAGTTTTAAAAAATAAAATATGCGTGTATTTCCACAATATTGCATCCTCAAAATGTATTCCAAGCTATTCAATCATCCAATCCCATTTATATTGGACATTCCTGATTCTTTTATGCAATATTTCGCTTAAATAAGGTTAAGAGGGTTATTTTTATTCTTTTTTTTTTCTTGTGTAAGTGCGAAAATAATTTTTATGTAGGTTAACAAAGAAATGTAATCCTGAATTGCATAACTGCAGGGAAACATGATTTGTAACAAGTGCTTCTATGGCTTTTCACGATATTATGCAATTGTTTATATTTTGAAAAAAGACCAGTCAAATAAAATAGGAAAAGGTTAATTGAATTTATCTGTGAAAAGTTAAATCCATGAAATCTTATCCATGAAAAGTTAAACCATAAAATATTATTTTTGTGCAATTTGAATGCTGTCTATAACAGTGGTTTCAAACTGCCGGCCCCCGAAGCAATTTTATGCGGTCAGCGAATGTATTTCAGTTATGCATTTGTTGCAAGTACAGTGGTGTAAAGATTTCTATGTTTTACTTATCTGAAGTTCGATTTATATTACATTCATTACTATTAAACATGAAGATGAATAACACGTCAGAGAAATCTATAAATGTAAATCTTATTCAAAGATTTAAAAATACAAATTTAATTAACTTTTATTCGTTTTTTGTGGGAAAAAGAATAAAATCCTTTTATTCTGATTAGAAGTGTAATTAATTTATTCAAGTCTACAATTAAAAGTTTTAAATTAATTATATTATTTTATTTAGAAAATAATCAAACAGCTAAGTCACAGCACAACAAAGATTTATTTGCTAAGTCACCATACCCAACGCTAAGTGTTTACATATAAAAAAGAAAATATCCCTTTCCTTTTCTCTATCTTAGTTAACATGAGCTAGCAACTTAAACACTCTTCCCACTGTTTGGCACCTATCGCCCAAGTTGGTGAATGCGATTTCAAGAACCTCGCCAAGTGCCGGTTATCTGAGTATCCCCCATTAATATAACATGCTCTACAATGGTGTTACAAATCTGTCATTTACTTTTGAGGGAAAATTTTTCTAAAATTCTGGCATATTCTTAGTTGAATGAGAAATAGTTGGCCTTTTACTGTACCTTTGAAATATCTATATATGCATTTTTACTTTATAGTTAATTAAGGTTTTGAAGCAGGAGATATGAAGAATGAGCAATGCCCTCGCTGGGACTCGAACCTCGGACCTCTCGAATATGTGCTGAGTGTTCTGATTATTATGAAGGCGGGAGAAGTACCTTATAAGTATATACCTAAAATAATATTTTATTTATTATGATGCAAGCAAGTAATGCGTTGTTCACAAAAACATTGAACTTTACAGTCTATGTCCAGAAAGTGATTTTCTCCTAAATTTTTCAACACATATTTACATAATGTGGCTGCTGATAAATGTTGCTAAAAAAGTCTCAAAAGATTGCATATTTCTACTTTAAATAACATAGCAGCAAATATGTAATTGTACTGAAACCTTTTATAGCAATCAGCTTTATAAATAATCAGTATTTCTTATAATATATATTCTTATATATATAATCAGTATTCTTATAATATATTATTATAACTATAATATAAATAAACATCAATATTAAACAACCCCCCCCTCCAGAAGACCAGAGTTACCTGGAAATATGGGTGTTGGTTTGGGAAGGTTTCACTGGATATTTTCAGTGGCATAAATAGGGATATGCAAGGAATGCAGCCTCACAGTGGCCTAAGGCCTTAGAGGGCCCTTAAACATTCTGCTGAATTAGATTTAGAATGTTTAAATTTTAAATTTAGAAAGAAAATACACTTGTTATGTTTGCTTCCATAAAAACATATATATAATATTTTTGTAGAAGCAAAAGCAGAGATATGTAGTTAGAGATAGGGAAACTATGAGGCCACTTAAGTTGCTTTGATTTCAGCCTCGTAACCTTCATTCCAGCCTCATTTTTGTGTGATTGCAGATGGGTAGTACCAGGAATTGCCCGAGAAGAAAGCTCCACAATTATCAATTGAAAGAAAATTCAAATACAAAACAAGTTGTGTATTGTTATTCTCCTTTCCTGCGACTCAGGCATTTTCAAATTGTAAATGAATGTACAGCTTTAGGTACTAATGTTGTATCATATGACACTGTGAGGGTATGGGACCGAAAGTTAAAACACAAGGACTATGATATTCAGAAGTAAGAGAAGCAGAGTGCTCTGGCTGGCCTACTGATGTTGATTAGACTCGCCAACAAGAACTTGTGGAAGAAGATCAGCATGCAACCATTCAAGAGCTTGCTAACCTATTAGTGCCATGTCTATTAGTTGCGCTATGCATTGCATAAACTTGACACAGAAGTTCAGTCACTGGGTGCCGCATAAGCTGACTCAAGCAGATAAGGACAGACATGTTCAACCTGCACTAATCTGCTCAAATATCAACACCAGGACAAAATTCTGGACAGGGTTGTCACTTGCGATGAAAAGTGGATTTATTACAACAACATACGCTGAAAAAGTTGCTGGTCTGTGCCCAGTGAGCCTATGAGCAGCACTGCAAAGTGCGGTTTGACTAACAAAAGATTATGCTTTGTATCTGTTGGGATTGCTGTGATATTATCTGCAAAGAGTATCGGGAAAAAGGTAAAACCCCCAACAGTAAGCATACAGTGAGATGCTAGTCTGTGTTGACCCTGCTATCAAGGAAACATGTTGAACTAAGTTCCAGTGCAAGGAAGTAATGTTCCATCAAGGTAATGCAAGATCACGTGTCTGCATTCACTGTATGGACTCAAATGGGATGTTTTGCCATACCCACCATATAGCTCCTTCGGACTTCTACCTTTTTTCTAAGTGAGTAACCTATTAAGTCAGTAAGTCAAAAGGAGTGGTCTAAGTTTGCAAATTTTAGAGCAAAGGTATGAAACTTTTTATTTAGATTTGTTAAAATGTACTGAATATTTTACTTCGTGAAGGCTATATAAAATGCTATAGTTTGCTACTTACACAATTCCCTCAATCACTAAGCAGAAGCTGTTTCTATAAAATTGCCTATACATTTTGTAACTGGATGGAAATGCTTACAATCAGTATTTGAGGAATTCTTTCTAAGCACGTATTGTTATAGAGTAAACAAATCTAAATAAATTTTTCCTCTTTCCATACCTCATGACAAAAATTGAAGATTGATATTCAGCCTCCTTTCAAGCTGTGTTGTATGCATATAGTGATGGACTGTCACCAATACCACGATAAACATTATGAACTGGAAACCCTGCAAAGGAGTTAATTGCATAACTCATTTATTCTTTTCTCACTCCTTCAGGAAAGGACACTGATATGACACTCTCTTTTTATAACCCTCATTTTCGATATATTTTTGTGATACTAACAAATTTTAATCTATTTTCGTGTATTAATAAAGTATGTGCTTTCGTTACAACTTCCGTCTACAACCTCTTTTTGGATTACAAGCTAATTAGGTATGATCTCACCTGATGCTGCACTGGATACAAGGTAAGAAGAATAAATTTGCTGTCTACTTTTATTAATTTGTTGTGAAATTTCGAGGCTATGAAAATCATTTTACAACAAAAGATTATGAGATTTAAGTGAAAAGATCATAGCTAAAATAATAATAATAAAAGAAAAATAAACTGTAGTTTCATATCAAAACCGAAAATAAATTTTTTTTCGACGACACGAAAATGTTGAATTCAAGTCAAATGCAAATTGCAAAACTGAATTCCAGCAATTACTCAACATGGAAATTCAAAATACAAAAGCTACAAATAAAGGAGGATCTTTACGATGTAATTGAAGATGTTCCTTCAAGCCCCATTACAGAGCAATGGAGTAAACGGGATCGGCAATGTCGCGCGGTGATAAACTTATTTATCGAAGAGAGCCAAATAATTCACATTAAACATGAAACTACTGCTAAAGCCACCTGGGAAAAACTCAGGCAGGTACATGAAAGGTCCAATCTTTCAATTAAACTATTTCTTTTGCGAAAGCTTTACTCGAGGAAGACGGAAATACATGCAAACACATATAAATTACATTACTGGAGTTAGTCAATAAATCAATAGGTGAGAATATAAAAGACGAACACGTTTCGGCACTTTTGCCTTGTTCAATGCCTAGTTCTTATGATACGCTCATCATGGCTCTTGAAGCCAAAGCAGGATCGGAAATAAATCCAGAATTCTTAAAAGGGAAATTAATTGACGAATTTAACAAGAGAGTTGAAAATAATTCATCAAATGCATTTAAAGCCTCCTTTCAAGACAAGACAAAGAGAGAAAAGTTTTGCTCATACTGTCATAAAAATAATCATTTTAGATCAGAGTGTTATCATCTAAAATCCAAACAAAAAAATAACCCGCACCAAAACGCAAAGAAAACATACACGAATTCTAAAATACGCCAAGCAAAGAATGCGTGTTACCTCGCGATGATTCAACAAGAAACAAAAATTAAAACACCGGAAATCAAATCCAGATGGGATGCCGTCGCTCTGTCTGCTAATACCATCTTACATAAATCATTAGTTTTATTTTCGATAGAGGTGCAAGTAACCACCTGGTAAATAATAAGAAATATTTCAACGGGATGTAAACCCAGAAATCCGCAAATGGGCAGTGTATTAAATCAACGGCGATAGGAAATGTCCGTTTTAAAACATTAAATGCGTAACAAAAATTAACTGAAGTTTTCTTATCGCAAGTTTTATATGCTTCTGAATTAGAAACGAATTTAATCTCAATTAAGAAAATAACAGAAAAAGGACTTTTGGTTCTGTTTGAAGCAAATAAATTGTATGATCATGAAAGGGAGATCAGATTATATAATGAACCATCAGCTTATATAGCATTTCGGTGCAAAAATGAGAATTGTGTTCAACTTTGGAATAGACGACTTGGTCACAGAAACGATTACGCGATCAAACAACTTGTAAACAAAGAAATCGCTGAAAGAATTAAACTAGATAATTGTAAACATGATACCAAATGCATTCAGTGCATAAAATGTAAACTAACTGATTTCCCGTATCCCAAAGAATCGAAATTCAGAGCATCTAAACCGTTTGAACTCGTTCACACTGATGTTTTAGGACCAGTACAAACACCATCTGTCAGTGGATACCTGTACTTCGTAACTTTTGTTGATGATTACAGCAGGTTCGCAATGATTTATCTAATGAAAAAGAAAAATGAAGTAATTTCTAAACTAAAACAATTTATTGCTCTTACAAACAATTTGGGAGAAAGGTAAAAACGCTAAGAAGTGATAACGGTGGTGAGTATACAAGTAAGGAACTTGAAGAATATCCTATAAAACATGGTATAAATCATGGTATAATGGTTACTGTACCGTATTGTCCAGCACAAAATGGAGTCAGTGAACGCAGAAATAGGTCTTTGATGGAGATGACAAGATACCTTTTAGTTGACTCGGGTGAATCTCACAGATACTGGGCAGAAGCAGTGCTAACTGCAAATTACTTACAGAATCGTATGCCTACAAAACCAAATGCAAAAACGCCATATGAATTATGGAATAACAAGAAATCCAACCTCTCTCATCTGAGGACTTTTGGGTGCAAAGCTTTTGCTTACATCTATAAATCTAAAAGAGGTAAACTAGATCATACTGCTGAATACTCATGGGATACAAAAGCAGAAGTAAAGGCTACAGAATTTTAGCCCCTGGAGACAACATCATAATAAGTCGATTTATACGATTTATTGAAGACACTGAAACTAACGAACCTGTAAGCGTCTCCTTAAACCAGTATGAAGAAAATCCTAAGGAAAAAAGCTCAGAACAGGAAAAAAATAAAAATTGAAGAACCGGAAAATGATGAAATATCAGAACACAAAGAAGATCCTTTAGAAGTCAGAAGATCAGAGTCACAAAAGGTAAACCTCCTGATCGCTACGGATTTCCATGCAAAATATCCAATCTCCTCCGTACCCAAAACCTGGAAGGAAATTCAAACATTGGAAGAAAATGGCTAACAGCTGTTCGAGAAGAAATTAATTCACTAGAAGAAAACAGCACTTGGGAATTAGTTGGTTTACCAAAAGGATGTAAATGGTCTTTCAAAACCAAGCTTAATGCAGAAGGAAAAATTGAAAGATACAAAGATTAGTCGCAAAAGGATTTAGCCAGAAGTTTGGATCTGACTATGATGAAACCTTTGCTCCTGTAGTAAAATATACAACTCTATGACCTTTCCTATGTGCAGCTTTGTACAAAAACATGTCTGTCAAAACAGCTTTCCTTCATGGAGAATTAGAAGAAGAAATTTACATGACTCAACCTGAAGGATACTCAAAAGCAGGAAATGAAAATAAAGTTTGGAAGCTGAAGAAATCTATATATGGTTTAAAACAAGCCGCTAGAGCTTGGAATCTGAAAATTGGAAAAATATTTCTAAACATGTCATTTAAACAAAGTAAAGAAGACCCTTGCTTGTTTTTCAAAAACATCAATAGAAAATTCACATATAAAATATTATATGTAGATGATATGATTATAGGAAGTGAAAGAGAGGAATATGTAATGAAAGCAATTCAACAACTAAACGCTAAATTCGAAATCAAAAACCTAGGAGAAGTCACCTACTACCTCGGCATAAACATCGAAAGAACTAAAAATGGAACCTTTGCCATAAACCAAAAGAATAAAATCGAAGAAATAGTTCAAAAGTTTGGACTTCAAAACGAAAAACCAACATACACGCCAATGAAAACAAACTACTGCAAAGTAGAAGCTGAAGATAATCTTTTAGAAGATAATACAAAATATAGACAAGCAGTAGGGGCATTATTATATATTGCTACAATTAGCAGACCAGATATAGCATGTGCTGTCAATCTACTGAGTAGAAGAAACGAAAAACCTAGAAACATAGACTGGAATGCTGTCAAGAAAGTCATTCGATACTTACATACAACTAAAGACTTTAAGTTGATCTTT
>KK121018.1:2500-21659 GCA_000611955.2 Stegodyphus mimosarum
ATATTATGCATGTATGTATCGTATACGTATAGTGCATATATTTGTTATACTACAACTAATTTCAGAAAAATCGAAATCAAAATTACTCTAATATTAAAAATAGCGGTTGAAATTTAAAATCATGTGAGAAAAATATATTCAAAATTTTAGAGGCCACCTTTCATACTGAATATTTTGATACTGTAACGTAACCTGTTTCAAAAGATACAAAGTAGGACATCCTTTCCTTCCTCCTGGACAACTCTTTCAAAAGCTAAAAGCTTCATTCGAAAGCTTTTCTAATAAAGCATCGTGATCTACAAATGTTAAATTGTTAGTTTCGAATGGAGATTGTTAAATGCAACACAGCATGCGTATAATTTCGAGTAAGATGTTTTTACTTTCACCTCACGTTCTTGCCTTAGTCACGTGCCTGGTTCAAACAGTCAGCTCTGCCCTGGTAAAAATGCGTTCTTTCTCTCTTTATTTCCTGATAATTTCATTCTAATTTTTTCCCCAACAAGTGCTTTTAAACGCTTTCGCACATTTAAAGAATTGCACCACGTTCCAGCTAAAAACTTGGAAACATTTCTAGTTTTCCTACGCTTCAACAATTTGCAACTTTCTGCCTTTGTTACATTTCAAGACTTTTCAACAAAATGCAGTTAAGAAAAGTGTTCGATGAATCTGTGTTGTGTGGCAAAAACTAAAACAATAATAATTTTTTAAAAAATTCTTCTACTAGCAAGTTTTTCAGCAGTCACGTGCCTAATAGGAAAAATCTATGGTATGGTAAATATCATTTGAAAACTTTAAAATGACTGAATATTAGAAAAATTGTTATTGTGAAATATCATTACTTACAAAATAACGCCATGAATTTATGTGTTTTATGAATCTCTCTTACACTTTCATATCTATTTAAAAATTCCTTTAATATTATGGCCAAGGGCAATCAAAAGTCTTAATTGGTTAACATACCATAATAATATACAATACCATAATAATATGACTGAAAATCACGTTTTGATGTAAGTAGAAATAAAAAGTGCTTACATCAGTGTCTATATAATGCTATGAAGTGCATAAAATCTGTCAATTTGTAAATTTCTAATTATTTATCAGAAAATTTATATTTATCGAACATGATTACTAAGGATAAATCGAAAATAAAGAATTGCCCTAGTTTATTATTTATTTGATTTTTTTCTTTGTGTCATGATTTTATTGTTAATTTAAAACATGTTGTTCAAGACTGCTGGGAAATTCTACTAATAATTGAATGAAAGCCTTTGACGTAGTTTAAAAAATAGAAACGCAAAAAAAGTAATTGCAAACTTGCATTTAAAACAATTTTTACAATGAGAAATTTTAAATATTTATTTTTGCTTTTTCATCTATAAACGGTTAAAATTCTGGTTAAATACTTGCTGTTATGAAAAAGAAATTGTCATGAAAATTTCTTTGCAAGGGTATGAGTAAAGTCATTCATTCACATTATGTAAAAACGGGAAGGCTATACAGCGGGTTTCTCATTAGGAACTTGCATTTTAGGGTTGGTTGAATAAAGTTCGCATTATGCTTCTTATAAAGAGCAGAAACTCTTGCCAGCATATTTCGAATTCAAGCATTGCAGGATGGCCGCCTATCGGGATTGCAGTTTATAGTTACTCGACATTACTGCTCGTAATTCCATGATTGTAAGGAGACTATGGAACTGATGAGTCCAAAAAGGCCGAGTTGAGTATCAAGCACGATTTCAATAGCTCCTAACCATTACCATCCTAGAGGACAGACATGTTGCAGTCTTGGTTTTACAGGATCGTTCAGCCATGTCATGTGTCCTGTGCCAGGCACTTTATGCAGGATCGTATGCAGGATGACAAGTATCGATGCGGGCAGTGCGGTGACGTCAGCTGCACCAGAACTCTCAATACCGCGACTATCGTTAAGGCTTCCCTTGATTCTGAAGCAGAGACAGACGCGCATATAGTGGCACAGCAAAGGACAACACTGGGCATAGGTGTGGTACCACGTTGTCTTTTCAGACACATCTCGATTGCGGTAACAGTTTCATCATGGATGTCTGCGTGGGCGAAAAAAGCAGTTGCCAGATAGAAAACGTCATCAATATATGTGTACCTTATGGCATCCAATACCAGCATGCCAGCACCAGGCATGCTGGTATTGGATGCCATAAGGTACACATTCCTACCACTTATAATTCGTATAGCCGTTAATATGGACAGCCGCCATTTCATTTCTAATGCGTTAGGTCCCCTAGTTCTGCCCTATCCCAAGTAGCACATGACGTAGCAAAGACGTCGCAAACTAGTCCGAAAGATTGTAAAGTGGTCGTGGTAACTTTTACTACGTCTTTACAACGCAACGAAGACGCAAAATATTTGCCGTTGCATCTTGGCAATTTATCGACGTCGCTGAAACTTTGTGATTTGACTGCTCTTAGACGTGATCGTTTTGGTATTTTTTTCATAGTTCATCAGTGTTACTTTTAGAATGAAAAAGACCAAATTTGCCCTTTTAAGAATCTGAAGTCCGCATAAGATTTATTTTGTAATGTTCATTACATTATTTCATCTAAATATATTAATTTGAGGTAGATGCATCTAATGAAATGTGCCTTTAATATAAATACTATTGAATTGTTAAATGTGCTAAAATACGTGCTAAATTATTGTTCAAAATTTCGTTAAAATAATTAATACCCAAAACACTTTTGTATAAATATTACAGCAAAGTATTTAAAAATGAAAATAATCTGTAAAGTAAGATATTAATTTATGCATTTCATATATTTTAAAAAAATCGTATTTCCGAAATCACTGCAAATCTAATTCTTTGTAAATCACATGTTAGCAATTATTTCACTACTGAAATATAATTTATTTATTATTTTTGAAGTAAGGACGAATTTATTTGAATTAATATGCTGACATAATATAAAACATTTTACCGCATACTGTGCAAGAAGTTCTAAGATTTACTTTGTTAAATTCATTATTTGAAATAGAGTTTTTAATGTCAATTGATTCAACTGAAAATTAAATAATTCAAATATAACTTGCTGCACGGAAATTACATTTACAATTATTGAAATTATTATAAAACACAACTCTTAAGTTCATTCACTGTAGATACTTAACACTCTATAACTATTTCACTAAGAAGTTCATTCCTGGGAATGAACTTAATACAATAATCTTTTTATTCCAAACTGAACTTTATTCCCTGCCATATGATTAATATATAATAGAATCGCATAAAATAGAATACATCCCGGCTTATAATTATAAACACTGTAGAGACATTAGGTTATTACGAAGCAGGAGACATGAAAAATGAGCAACGCCTTCGCCGGAAATCGAACCACGGACCTCTCGGTTACGTGTCGAGCATACAGACCACTACACCACGAAACCATGAGAAGAAGGCGGGAGAAATACCTTATATAATCCCCCTTTTAAAGGGCGACTGGGGTTTTAGGGACCCAATCACCAAATCGCGGTGGTGGAGAATCATCATCCACCACCTTTTTAGTTCGGGCGCAAGCAGGAGACATGAAAAATGAGCAACGCCTTCGCCAGGAATCGAACCACGGACCTCTCGGTTACGCGTTGAGCATGCAGACCACTACACCACGAAGGCATGCGAAGAAGGCGGGAGAAATACCTTATAACACATCCTTCATATTCTTCTAGCCAACTGAAGAGACATTAAGCTCCTGAGACAGACCGTCAGACAAAGTAGACGGACGTGTTTATAGGCGTCGTTTTTCATCACTAGACACAGTGCCAGATAAATTAAACAACAGTGATAGATATGCGTTAATCTCAAATAATATTTATTCTCCTAATCTCACTTGCATTCAGCAAAATTATGATGAGTGAAGTTTGCTAACTGTAACTGTGCATTATTTGTAAAACCGGCGTGATATTTTGTAAGATCCAGTTTATTGCCCTTCTGTATTAGCAGTGGTAAGTACCGTTTGCATATAAAAATGATTTTTCAAATAGTTTTTACTTGAAATAATGTTATTTTGATAAATTATGTTGTTTTCTTTCCACTGCGAGCTTTACTCTGATTGTGATTTCTTGTTAATGATGACTGATTAAATGTTGAAACTGAAATGCCGTTAACGAACTTCAAAACGACTATAAAATATTCTTTTTTCCGGAAGGTATAATATTAGATTGCTTCCGCCATAATTATTAATTGTTGAATTTATATTAATAAGCAAGTAAAATTAAAACCTCAACATATTAAATTGATACATTGATACTGTTATGAACGTTTCAGGTGATTCTAAAGAACTAATTTGTTTCTTATTTTAATTTTCTGAAACTTAAATATTTCACAATGAAATGCTCTTATTAAATAATTTTTCTTCAAAATTTTCATTGATAAATTTTATTTTTTAAAAAATTGCTCTAAATTTGAGATAGAGTTTGTGAATTTACACAAATGCTACAATCAATATAAATAAATTTTCATAATGGATAAACTTAACTTCTTAGTTGTGAATAATTTAACATTCATTTTTATATTTTTAATGGTTTACAGTTACAATTAGTAATCTTCGATTAATATTACAGTTTTCAAATGTAACGTTTTCAATTAGAATTCATACATTTAATGAATTGCTGCGATTAAACAAAGACTAACATTTGTATGGTGCATAATTAACCCTTATATATTATATTGTTATATTTTTATTATAGCATGGATTTTGATTGATATCCTTATTTTTGAAATTAAAAGAAAAATGTTTACTTATATTCATAATATGCGGTAAAGAAGCTTTTACAGTAACAATTTCATCCAATTACCGCAATCAGTGACCGTCTATTTGTACTTCAGTGTCGCTTCTATTCATTATTAGTCTTTAAATTTTATTGTGTTTACCTAATTTGCGTATTGTACTTTCTGTGTTTCAATTAACATATTGTCTCAATGTGTTGAACTGTAAAGTAATAAGTGCGTTCTGTTATGCTTTCAAGTAAGTTTGCTGTATAATAGTAAATACACATGTAGAGCTCTTCGGCTAGTACCATGAAATATTGGGTGCAAATATTTTTGTTTCTAACAAGTAATCGTAGTCGCAGAGCCAATTTTCTGATAAGCACATTGTACATTGATTGTTATATTGTAGTATTCGCCATCTTATTTCAGTGTATGTACACTATTCCAATACGTGTGTTCTATAACTTGTATTCTATTAGTGTGGGTATAACAGTTAGTTTAATGTTGTATATCGGTAAGTAAGTGTAATGTATAAAAGTAGTCTTGAACCAGACGTGCTTGGTAGTAGAACTTTGAAAATATGTATTGAAATGTATTGTTGGATTTAATGCTTTGAATTGAATCAGCATCCTAGCCCTGCTGCAATATATTATCTTCCTAGTTTTCACTGTGATTGTTCCCAGTGTCTAGTGTCCTTTTCATTAGCTTTAGCGTTACATTTTAGCGTCATGTACAGAATTGTCTACTTTTCTGATACGCACATTCTATATGGTGTGTTTTATTTGTAGTATCAGCTATTCTATGTCAGTGTATTGTTCAGTATTCTAGTAATGTGTTGCATATTATGTGTTTTAGTAATATGTGGAATAACAGTAAGTGTTTAGTTGTCTGATTGTAAGTCAGTAGGATGTATAACTGTAAGCTTGAAAGCAGAATTCCTTGCTGTAGATCTATGTAATTATCGCAAAATATTGTGTATATAATTTTCACTGTGGTCTTTCCATAATGTGCGTAGTTTATAGCCTTATATTTCAGCAAATTCATTTGTGTAGCCAAGCCGAATTCTTTTTTTTATCTCTTTTCATTGCTAGTCTTCAATTTTACTGTGTTTTACCCAAATTGTGTTTTTCAAATAAGTGTGTTGTATTTTGGTTGCTTTAATTGACATATTGTCTCAGTGTGTTGTACTGTTAAGTAGTAACTGCGTTGTATATTGTATTCGAGTAAGTTCGCTGTATAATAGTAAATATATACATATATAGAACTCTTCGGCGACTATCATGACATATAAAGACTTTGTTCCAGTATTACTATAACTAACTCTATGGGCTATCTATAACTCTGAAAAGACTATTAACAAATATTTTTGCTAATATTGTGCACTTTGTTTCAAACTGCAGTACATGAAAACAAAAAATTCATTTGCTGTTTCTTGAGAAAACTTATTTTGCAGGCATTGATAATTTTTTAAGAATTTTGATATTTGATACCTTTGATAGAATTCTGCATTTATATTTTTTCTATAGAATTAAATAATGTTAATTGTTTTCTAACATTACTTTTATTCTTATCGCATAATAAACTGCTGAAAAGTAATATATCTTGTTACTGGTGTTTTAATTTAAAGCAGTATATTTGTTAAAAAGCGAATCGTATTCAATCTACACTCACGTCCATAAATTAAGGATAATTCGGAGTCACGCGGAAATCGAACTCTAAAATAAATATATCACCTATAAAATCACTACACACATCTTCAAGAATCACATGCGAATTTCAGAAAGTAACCAGATGACACCGATGGTATGTCACAATGACGAGAGTGTAAGAGAGTGATGTATAAGGAATACAGGCAAAGAAGTAAAATTGTTCGCATGCCTTTATAAGCATTTCAATGCAATAACCGAATTGTTATGACACGAAGGACGCATTTGGATGATTTTTTTACATGGTAGAATTATTGGCCGTCTGGAATGTGGGCGTACCCAACTCGAATTATCAGACGAACTTGGAATTGCCCAGAGTGTCATTTCCAGGCTTTGGCAACGATTCCAAGATGATGGTAATGTGAGTAGACGTTACAGCACAGGTCGCCCCAGAGTTACAACGCCGAATGAGGACCGGTATTTGGCAATTACTTTCAAAAGAAACAGGCGGATCACAGCCTCATACCTGTCTCGTCAGCTCTCCTCAGCCACTGGTACGACACGTTCTAGGCAGACCGTGTACAGACGCTTAGGGCAGATTGGTCTATACGCTCGTAGACCGGTCAGATGCGTTCCACTTACTGCAACTCACTGTCGCCTGCGGTTAACCTGGAGTACAGTGCATCCATTGTGGACACCGCAACAGTGGGCTTGTGTGATGTTTTCCGACGAGTCTAGGTATAGCTTGCAGTCTGATTTTCGCCGGACTTTATATGGAGAGCTCCAGGTACCCGTTACCACCAAAAAAACATCATTGAACGACACCGTTACGGTGGTGCAGGAGTGCTCGTTTGGGGTGGAATTATTCTGGTTTCCAGAACTGACCTGCATGTTCAAATTGGAACCATGACAAGCCAAATCTATCGGGACGTCATTCTGGAACAACATGTACGTTTGTTTCGGGGTGCCATGGGCGCACAATTTATGTTTATGAATGACACACTGTAAGCACACTGTAATCGAATGCCTTCAATCGGAGGATATTCCCAGTATGGTCTGTCCAGCATTCTCACCGGACTTGAATCCAGTAGAGCACGTGTGGGACATGCTTGTCCGACGAGTTGCAGCCCGTCAACCTCCTCCTACATGTCTACCGGAATTTCGGAGAGCATTGCTTTTTCAGTGGTGTAATATCCCCCAAGATCAAATCGATAATTTGATACTCAGCATGCTTAGGCGTTGTACGGACTGTATTGCATCGTCTGGGAGATATACAATGTATTAACAATCATATAATATTGGTTTTTTGTAAATAGTTTTTTTTTGTAATTTGCTCCAGGGAGAAGTAATCGCTATTTTTTTAATAATATCAAACATATAGCACCTTTTTTTGCTCTTTACCTTTTGTTTATTAAATAAGCTTTACAAATAAGTCAAATTTGTTTTGCTTCTAGCTCTTCCTTTGCCTGATTTTGCATTATCCTTAATTTATGGACATGAGTGTAATATCGTAGTTATTCTTATGGATGCAAAATGATCATTCTTTACAGTATGTTATTTTTATACTGAATACTTGCAGTGTAGTGTCAGGTTCGTAAGTATTAATTTCTCTTGAATATTTGCCGCTTTAAAATTATGCGTACGTATTCTACAGGGGAAAAATTGTCTTATCTTCTGGTTTTCAGAAATGATAAAATATTTAAACTTTAGAAAAATACAAGAAACACAAAATTTTAATAAAGAAGAAAAATGTATTAATTATTAGGCTTATTTTTCTGCATAAATCAATATGTAACACAAGGACCTAATAACGACGTTTCCACAACTGTTGCAAAAAGGTGGAATTCTGTGAACATTTGAGCGTCATTTATAAGGTATATCTCCCACATTCTTAGCGTGCCTTCGTGGTGTAATGGTCAGCACACTGAGCCGGTATTTCAGAGGTCCGTGGTTCGATTCCCGGCGAAGGCGTTGCTTATTTTTCATCTCTCTTGTTCCAAAAAAAATACCTAATGTCTCTACAACTGGCGCCCGAACTAAAAGGGTTGTGGATGATGACTCTCCACACCCAGGATTTGGCGACTAGGTCCCCTAAAACCCTAGTCGCCCTTTAAAAAGGGGAGTATATAAGGTATATCTCCCACATTCTTAGCGTGCCTTCGTGGTGTAATGGTCAGCACACTGAGCCGGTATTTCAGAGGTCCGTGGTTCGATTCCCGGCGAAGGAATTGCATATTTTTCATGTCTCCTGCTTCGAAATAAACCTAATGTCTCTACACATTAAGATGTCGTGATACAACGTTTTAACTCCATGCTTTCACAATCGAAATATAACCCGAGAAAGTCACAGACGTCTACGCGATAAAAATCTTACCTGCAAATACGTAATAAAGACATCTTTGCAACGATTGCAAAACAGTGGAGTTTCGCGGGCATCTGGGCGTCATGAAGACGATATATTGCAACGTTTATGCAACATCACCCGCCACGAGTTTGCAACGTCATTGCGACGTTGCCGTGCTACTTGAGATCTTCGATTCCTACATGGCACCATCCTTTAAAAAGATAATGCATGACTGCATGCTGACCGTGTTCTCTAGGCCTTCGTCCTGTTCGACTCCTACTCTGGACAGAACGTTCTCCAGATTTTGTCATGGGCTGTTGACAGACTGGCAAGCCATTACTCGCCAGTCACTCCGATTTTTGAATTCTGGCATATAATTGAAACCGCTTGGAAGAAAATACCTGCATCTGTCATCCAATCTCAGTTCGTTTCGGTGCCCAGCCGGATTACAGCAATTGATTACTGGAGCGATGGCTAATTTATGTAGTGAATTCCTCAGACTATGCACCGCAAAGCACCTGTAAATTTAAGTATAGATTCCTCTCATTACGCTAAATTGTACCATAAATAAGATTATGTTATTTACTTTCCTTCCTGATGTAGCAGTTTTAAAGGGACAGCAGAGTAGTTAAGGGTATAGAAATGTAAATTAGCGTTTTAAGATAACACATTTTAAATTATTATTTCTTTTAAATTTATTTTAAATTATTATTTCTTCTAAGTTTATCTTCAATGCAATTACTTAACTAATTGAACTGATGACTTTATAAAATACTTTTTCATTATTTTTTACTCATATGATGCAATTTTTAAACTCAATTGTTTAAGTAAGTGTTTTATAACATTTTAAAACCATATCCGGTTTTGTTTATCTGGAGAAACACAATAGTGTTGTTATACCATCAGCACAAATACACAAAAATAAATTTAATATAATTATAATATTTTTATATAAATAAATCTGCATGGGTTCTCTTTTGGTTTCCAGATAACCTACAAAGGGATATTCCTTCCTCCTTCAAGTACTCTGTGATATTTCAAGTGTCACACATAACGACAATTATTTCTAGGACATGGGTTAAGCTTAACATGATAGCTTTCATATACCTCCATAGAAATAAAGGGAAATTCAATGGGATTTAGATCATGCGATCTCGGGGACTTTTGAGGACCATTTTTCCTTCCATTGCAATTTTGTAGAAAGATGTTATCCAAGAAAGGTATAACAATACAAACGCCAATTTGCACAATTCCAAACAAAGCAGAAAGCTGGTATGAACCAGCTATAAGCATATGCGAAACAGACAGCTGTATACGTAATCGATTTTGATAAGGCGATAGCTAAGTTATTTTTACACCGGTCAACTAAAGGAAGATGTTTTCCAATTATTAATATGTGCGATTACTTATTACTTACGGCGCCAGAATGACCGGACAGGGCTTTCGGATGCGCTCTAGTATTGTTGGAATATGGCGCCTACGACCTTACACGCAATGCTTTTCCTTTGAAGAAAAATAAATCGTACGACGCTATTGTTACTGGTTCTAATGGTATTTAAATTTCTTCTTTGTAGGTACTTATTCGGACATGCTGTATGATAAACAAACTCATACTAAAAATACAATTTGCAAACTACCATTAGAGAAAAAATGCTAACTTACGTTCAATTCCGTCAAAAGCATTGGGATGTATGAAATGGATGTGATTGTTTTCCAGATCCAAGGAGTTCAACGTCTTTAAATTTTTAAAAGCTCTTTCAGGAAGCTCTTTCAGTTGGTTGTCAGAAAGCTCCAACGCATCTATGTTTTCTCCCATTCCTTCAAACTCGTCTGCTATGATAGCTGTTATATTATTATTATGCAGCTGAAGCTTCTGTAGAACAGTCAAATTTTTAAGAGGCCTAGAAGGCACTGAAGACAGGTGATTGTCACCAAAGTTTATGTGCGTTAAATTACCTCCTGTACCCTCGAAGGCTAAATTGTCAATAAATTTGATTTTATTGCCGAATAGATTTAGCCTTACCAGGGAAATAAGTCCTCGGAAAGCCTCAGCATGTAAGATCTCAATTTTATTATAATTAAGATTCAATGAGGCTAAGTTGGAAAGATTTTCCAGTGCTGCTGTTGGAACACGCTCTAGACTGTTCTGTGCGAGATCCAAAGTTTCAAGGTATTCCGCTATTCCTGAGAAAGCCTCATCGTCAATTGAAGACAGACTGGAATTATGAACAATAAAGTGAGTCACATGCATCTCTCCCAGAAGATCACCAGGAATGTTATTTAATTTCAAGTTGCGTAACTTCAGATACCATACATTTTCTTTTGTGCTCGTCACGGCTTTTATAGATTGACGTAGATCATCCAGTCCAGCCCTATCACAACTGAGATCCAGGCCACGTGTTTTCATAACACAGGAGCATGTTTTAGAAGATGGTAATAATGGGCAACTTACAGATTCTGTTCTTACTGCATATGTCATCAAAAGCACTAGCTGCCAAACGTGAAGGCGATGCATAATTACTCTTTATCATTTATTGAATCATGGCTCAGAATCTGGAAAGAACAGAAAGAATATGTTAGAGTGTGTTGTAATATTCTTCAGAGATACATTTTACTTTCCATTTTGTGTTAAATCTTAACATATTAATACTTTATCCAAATCACATAAATTTCGAGTTAGATTTTAATAATTCCTGTACACTTAAGCATAAATTAATTTATTAGAAAATGAACCTAAGTTATGCATTTTTTGGTAATGATTTGCATTTATGGATGTGGGAATGCGATCAGAATTTAACTCCTCTATGGGGGCGAGAAACTGCAGTTGCACCAAACAGATATTTCTGCAGCAAAAAAATCAGTGCGATACAGAAAAATGCTGACAAGCTTACGTCATCTTAGAAAGTTATGGGGCTATAGATGTATATCATCAAGCTGTAGTGATTACCTGAATTCGGCAAGAAAATGCCAATGTTTATTCCCTATTTTTCACCACTGTGGCCTTCTATAAAATGGTTTCTTTGCACTGATTTCTTTTAAATTAAAATTTGTTTTAGCCTTATCAGGAATATTCAGTATGTCAGTAAAAATGCATTGGATCTAAGCATTTTTTAACTTTGTCAAATAACCCTAAATACATCAATTTATTTTACGAATAATATTTCATTAAGAAAACTTACTTTTGTATTTTTTGCGCGTAGTCGCCCAGACGGTACAGTAAATAGGGGAGCCAACTGCGATATCAAAGGCCCGAGGTTCGAATGCCGGTGAAGGCATAGCTGTAATTGGCCATCCCTTCTTAAGAGGTAACGATGCCCCACCTATTAGCTGCTTCCACAATAAAGTGGTCACCAACTTCTGGCCTTAGTAATGGCCAAACCTAAATTGGCTCATTGTCCGCCAATGAAAAAGAAATGTTCGTTTCCTCAAATACTGGAATGAAGTCAATTGCTTTTCTTCGATCGAAAGTAAATACTTGAAAGTTCATATTTAAATTTAAGGTACATTTTCATCTCCTTTTTACCGCCATTCGTGCTGTAACTGGAAGCAGGTCTATCTAGCAATGGGGTAGTCCAGAGTTCGAATGCGAACAAGAATACTGTTGAATTTTACTTTGATACTGCTCCGATAAGTAGCTAACCGTTCTACAAAAATATGTCATATTAAATTTTCCTTTATAGTAATATTTAAGTATGATTATTTAAATTAGGAAAATTATGTACTATCTAAATACCCATATACATTTCTTGAAACCAGGCAAGTACTGATTGAACAGTTTCAAATCTAATCTACCGCCTAACTTACCTTAATGCTCTTCTGCTTGATCGATCACTGGTGGAAACAGACATTTCTGAAAGAACGTAGTGCTATAGCGATAAATCTGATGGGCTGTTACTGCAATCGGATGTTGATCAAATTATATGAAAACAAGCAGTACTTTCTTAAATGTATAGATTTGTATGAATAATTCATCAGAAAACATTGATTTAGTTTCTTGTATTTTCCATATGAGAGAATGAAAGGTATGAACGTTTTGCTTTACTTTTATCTATACATCCACTGGAAGAAAACCTTCGCACGCACGTTGTTATAATTCTTACCAAATCCTCTTAGATAATTTTTATTTTGTCAGTACTCCTAATGACGCCGTGTTTGATTTTTCAGCGTATAAAAAACCAACTTCGGGCAAGATTGAAACCAAGTGTTAAACTATCACTAGTTATGGAGAAATGTAAAGTATTTTCCTCTCTTTTCCGTATGCCTCCGTGATGTAATCGGAAGCATACTCGACGTGTGTTCGAGAGATCACGAGATCAAGTCCCGATGAGGGCATTCCACATTTTTCTTCTGCTTAAGTAAAACCAAATGATTCTACAGCGGGGCCCGAAGTAAGAGATGGTTGATGATAATTCGTGTCCATCAGGATTTGGCGACTGGGTCCTTTCTTCCCTAGTTGACCTGTAGAATGGAAAGAGTTCTTTACCATCTTTTTGCATCCCTTCGTAGTGAAATTGGAACCATACTAGGTGCGTATTCGAGAGGTCCGTGTCCCAGCGAGGACATTACACATTTTTCACATCCCCTGCTTTATAAAAACCTAACGATTCTACAACTAATACTGCAGATGTACTACTGCTTGAACTCAAATCCTTGCTGGAGATTCTGACAATATGCTGATAAAGTATAAACACAAGCTACTTTGCCATCAGACGTCAACCTAAATTAAAAATTTTTCTTAAGATCGTAAAATTTGTCTAAGATACGTTACGAGAAACGGCGAAAGCTGTCCATCTAAGCTAACATTTTCTTAAAGCAATAAACATCATTGTTAATTAATTGGACAATAAGCATATCAAAATGATTTTCTTGCAGCTAGCTTTCTCATATGGCGAGAATGTTTATGCTTTCACTAATTCAAAATTCTCCGCTTAAATGTTTGCCCATTTCCATGCATCCATTATCTGAATCGATTACATTTATTCTGAAGAAATATTAATTTTTTAAGCTGGCAAAATAAAAATAGATTTAAATATCATTGCGTTTCTCCCTTCTTAAAATTCTATAAGGTTAAAATATATAGTCCTGTGAAAATTTGCAAATACAACGCTGATTTTTGTTGTTTGACTTGTAAATTAAAACTTCTCTGTATTCAAAAAATCACTCTATTGTTCATTAATCGGAGTGTTGTGCGACAGGGCAAGTCAGAATATTTGATTTCAGTGCGTAGTAAAAAATAAAATAATACAAGATAATAGGCTTAATTAAACTTTAATTCAAAGATATGATTTCACTGAGAACTTCATTATTATTAGAAGTTTCAACTTGCATAAAAAAGGCATTAATGAGTCGATTTGAAATGCCCAAGAAAAGAAAATTAGTTTGATACCGAAGTATTATTAATAACCATTCTACTTGAGCATCGCTCTGCTTTGATTTTTGTCAAATATTCTTAAATCTTTCCAAGCTAAGATCTTCAATAGCAATTGCATTTTTTTAATCTTGTATTATTTTATTTTTTACTACGCACTGAAATCAAATATTCTGACTTGCCCTGTCGCACAACACTCCGATTAATGAACAATAGAGTGATTTTTTGAATACAGAGAAGTTTTAATTTACAAGTCAAACAACAAAAATCAGCGTTGTATTTGCAAATTTTCACAGGACTAGCTTCCATAGTTTTACCGAACCATCATCGTTAGCTACCAAAAGGCAAATGAATGAGATAAGGTATAGTGATAAGAGAAGATAAGAATGGCTGGCCAGGAGTTCAGCTACTGGCGTCATCTATGGGTGAAACAAGAAAGCTAAAACAAAATATCTTTAAAGGCTGAAGGTAAAGGGGGCCCTTAAATAGAACAAAAAGATTGTTTTGAATGTGAAATGTCGCTAGAAAATCTAATGCACCAATGGAAAATGTTTTTTGAATAATTTTGCCTGCAAAAAAAATTGAAAGTGCGATTTTTGGTCAACAATGTTGCGCAACAAAGGACTTCTGTGTTTCATTTTTCCTAACATATGCCTCATGTTCTTTAAAGTGAAATTTTAAGTTTCTCTTAGTTTGACCAATGTAAATTAAACCACACTGGCAAGAAATACTGTAAATACCTCAAGATTTCATATCCGGAATGGGATCCTTAAGTATGGAACTCGGAATTTTATCGATAGGAGAATAGACGACCGAAAGTTAAATTTCTGTAAAATGCTTGCAGTTATATAGCTAACTGATGAAAAGAAATGAATAACAACGGAATTCTTATAATCTCCTAAAACAAGAGAGTGCCTTTCGTTGTGTTGAGATGAGAATTTTTTAACTACTTGATTAATAATGTTGGGTGAAAAGTGCTTATCAAATCTACTGCTTTTAAAAAATTTAGTTCTTGATCAAGAGCCAATTTGGAGGAGCAAACCTAAAGTACACGGAAAACAAAGGGATAAAATGAAGCTAACTTTAGTTTAGTCGGCTGACATAATTTGAAGTGTGGTGGAAGGCAAACCAATGAAGGTTTGCGGTAAACTGTAGTACTGAAGTTGGATGAGTTACGTGTAACCAAAATGTCGAGGAACGGAACAGAATTGCATGTCTCAAGTTCAAAAGTGAACTGAGTATCAGGATCAATGGAATTAATTATTGAAAGAACTTTATTTAAATCATCTTTATAACCGTCAAAGAGGGTAAACGTATCGTCTACGAGCAGAACCATACCGGGAACTTTAAAGTTTCTCAAATAATTTTGATTCATAATAATGTATGTAAATATCAGCCAGGATGGGACTAAGAGAGCTTCGCACAACTAATCACTCGGTTTTCTTGTGATACTTATTTCGAAAACCAAAACGTGTTTGTTTTAAACAGAGTTGAGTGAGGGAAATTAGCTTATCAATTTCGATGCAGGAGAAATGAAATTTACGGAGTCTGGTTTCTAGACATCTTAATGCATCCTTCACTGGAACATTGGTGATAATGATTTTACATCAAAAGAAACCAAATTTGAACTAAGTTTTACATCAAAGAAAAACTGTTTATTAGAACTGAGAATTAAAATCACTATGATTTCGTGATATGTTACAATTTCAAGAAAAAACCGTGAAACATCGTCAATCGCAAAACTATGTCCTATACAATTTACATTCTTTGAAACATAAATGACATTAAACAAGTTCAAACATTTTCCATGTTGTAAAACATTAAAAATGTTGCCGAAGACAGTTGGTGAATCATCACTAAGTCTCTTAAAGTACTACAGTGTCAGAAGAAAGTTTTGAAGAACCCTTTATTAACTCAAATAGAGTTAAAGGGTAGGCACCAACTGTTGCTTACGAAATCCAAAATTTTTTGACTTGACTCGAAGTTAATGAATAACTTCATGAAGTTAAAAATTGATGAAGTTAAGCATAGCCTAATGGCTTCACAGTTTAACCAGCGCGCAAGCTGTCTCTGATTCGAAGTCGAAGTAACAAGCCTAATCTCAAGAATAACTCAATGCCGCAGAATCGTAATTGCTAGAGAAACAAAGTTAGAAACGTGGTCTTCAAGCAGGCAGAACACGCTCTGATTTCACCTTCTAAATCCTTCTTCTTTTAAATACTTTCTTCCTTCTACTTAATCGAGTGTGCTGGAAATTTGCATTCTGGGAGGGAAAGGAAGTGAGAATTTAAAGGAAAGGTACTTTAACTTAAAATAACGGTCTAGAAAATTAAACAATACTTTAGAACTTAAACTGCAATTACAACAGCGTTTTCAGGATCTTGATGCAAATGAAAAAGACATTTGCATATTTTTAAATCCATTGGGCTTACCGTTAAGACTTTCTTTTAGAGGTTCAGCTGAAAGTGATTGATCTGCACAATGATTATATACAAAAGGTTATGTTTACAGAAGTGGATTTACCCAAATCTATAAATATATTTGAATGATAAATTCAGAAAATTAAAATAATTTGCCCAGGAATTATTAAGCATATGTGGGAGTTTACGAATGTGAAAGGAAATTTTCGAAAATGAAGAGTCAAAAATCTCAGTATAGGTCGTTATTAACAAATAAAAATCTGCAAGCAACTTTAATGAGGATGTACTAACTTCGAATTCCAAAATGATGAAATAAACAAACAGAAGTATTTTATTTGCTCTCTCTCGCTTATTTTTTCTGTAAGTGGTAGAACTATGAGCATAACTATTCTATTATGTATATGACTTTCTAGTAAAATTAATTTGAACGTTTTGTTCTTTATTGCTCTTTGTTTCGAATTATACATGCACTTATCTTCGAATTTGTAGTCCCGTTCTCTAAACCTCAAACGTTTAGGATCTGGCCCTTTCCATAGAACGTTTGCAAATTCTGCACCAGTTAGCATTATACACTAAATTTCGCTCATCTTCGTGTTAATACATTAAACCTTAGCAACCCGAAGCCTTCGCTAACCTGTACGCTTAAAATCTCGAAACGCCGTCTCCGTCCATTACTCGTCCCGTCCGTTTTCTCATCTCTACGTCCATTAACGCACAAAGAGGTGTGAAGATTTCAAATGACATCCTTCCTACTTCGTAACAAAGAAGCTTCCATTAGCCTTTTAGGAAATGCTGTCTGCAATAAACTGATACAATGCATTTGAGGAAACAGCACCTGCTACTGCGTACCTTAAGGGGGAGGGAAGAAAACAACATTGCAATCTCGGCAATTTCACGCGGTTATGGTAGTTTGAATAACAAACTGTCTCGAGTGTTTTGTCCGTTAAAGGGTTAATCCATAGCATCCGTGGAACAGTGTTTGGTACATCATGATACCTGAGGGACAAGGCTCTACGCCTTGTGGAACAGTTTAAAAATTGCAAAAAATATGATGAAATAACCTAAAATATATCTAAGTTATTTTTATAATAAAATTTTTAAAGTGAATAATTAGCAATTTAGAATTCATATTTAAGCCAGAAGTTAGGGAATGCTAATTAAAGTATTAAGAAATGTCAAATGAATGCAGGCCAGAAGTCGTCGCTGGTGAGCGTGTGGATAAAGGCAAGG
The DNA here is from genome assembly GCA_000611955.2 of Stegodyphus mimosarum. Lineage (NCBI taxonomy): Eukaryota > Metazoa > Arthropoda > Arachnida > Araneae > Eresidae > Stegodyphus > Stegodyphus mimosarum. Next base: position 20,249 of record KK121018.1, read on the forward strand.
TTAGGCGAACACTGGTAATTTGAATCGGATAAGTGAGATATAAATACTATGAACGTAATCTTGACAAAAGGTTTATGCTATTCAGACACTGACGTTAACTAAATCATTACAGGCCATGGCCGTTTTCGTTTCTATTTTAAAAGGTTTAAATTACAAGAGTCTGATCTATGTGATATCTGTAAAGAACCGGGCACTGCGCAGCATTATGTGGAAACATGTAAATATTTTCTGATATCAGGAATACCTTTAAGAAAAATTATGTTTCTAATATATATGATATTTTAAATGATTTTAAAAGACAAAAAATTTGCCAGGAAACTGATGGAGAAGATTAATCATGATAAGCTTATAGTATGGATTTTAATTTGAATTTTGGTTTTTAATTATGTTCTTCGTGTCTTTGTTTTGTTGTAGGCGTTGTTTCTAGTTTACTCTAACGCAGCCCGCAATAGGGCGACGTAAAGCCTGCCAGGAGGATCGGGCTGCGTCCGTCATATCATATCATCACTATGAACGTCATAATAAAAAGAATGCCTAGCGGATACAATAAGCAGAAGTTAACTTAAACCGTAAATGCATTATAATAAATATTACATAATATATACATTCAGTTAGGCCATCAGATCTTAAAAGAAAAACTAACATTAATATTCATTATTTCTATTAAAGATACCTAAACATGAATTAATTACTTTTTTTAAAAAAACAATTATTCTTCATTGTTAGATAGGAGATTAAATAAAAAACATTACAAGCCTCTCGTGTTTTATCAATGTAATTACTTTCACAACATTTGTTGCGAATAACAAAATAACAAAAAAAATAATACCATTGCGACACGAGCAAGGGGGGGGAATATCTAATATTCCAGATCACGCATCTGGAAAAAAAATGAGCAGAGGGAACGCAAAAAAAGCTTTAAATATGCAGAGACCTTAAGAGATGAATAAGAAATAATGCATAAAAAATACCTCCACATAGCGCATTATGCAATGGAACGAAGTTGGATTGCTCTCCCACGCGCCGAATAAAGAACTGTGTTGAGCAGTCCGCATAGGAATACATTTAGGAAGACCTATCTTTATAATCCTCGATTTGGTGAGTTTCTTTACCAACACACAGAGTCGGGAAAATTGTTTACGTTTCTAAATAAATTTGTGAGCTTCATTGTGCCATGTTTTTCCTTTGTTTAGAATACAGAAAAAAACGGTTATTCGGTCTTTCTATTTACGTAGGCAGCCGATAGTATGTTTGAAGGAAATTTAGAACATGTATTGAAAAGTTGCTTTTGAATTCCTCCTGTGTTTTCTGTGAATAACACATTCACTGCTTATTTCAAACCCTTCTTGAATGTCTTTGATTTAAATGTACATCACTGTGAGAAAATTAAAAAAAAATTTATATGTGTATA
>KK121018.1:24064-89472 GCA_000611955.2 Stegodyphus mimosarum
GTGTTTGGTAGTTTGTAATCTTCCGGCCGAGATGTAGAACTTAACTCTGTTATATGAATTTCACTATAATTGCTTATGAAATTTAGCCTGCGTCTTTTTCGACAGCAAGACTTGATTTTGGTATTCTTGAAAATAAAGTAGTCTGGTCGAAACTTTTATCCCGCCAACAGCAGAGAAATTTATTTTATGTATTACATTTAAATTCCACACCACAAGTTATCAATGAATACATTTCGTACAGATCTACTTTAGCAGCTGTAGAATTTCATATTTTAGTCTTAGAGTCATTAGGTTATTTGGAAGGAGATGTGAAAAATGAGTAATGTCCTCGCCGTGATTCGAACCACGGCCCTCTCGAATACGCGAAGCTACTGGCTAGAATCGATACCTGAGCAGTCTCTGCCACTGGTGTATAAAAGTACGAGCTTGGCGGCTCCAGAACCAAAAAGGAAGGTCGTTTAATACAGCTGGACTGCGTGGGAATTGGTGAAGACTACTGCCCTGTGAGGATAGAGGTTGTAGAGTCATTAGGTATTTTTTAAAAGAGGAGTTGCGAAAAATGAGCAACGGCTTCGCCGGGAATCGAATCACGGACCTCTCAGTTACGCGTCGAGCGTGCTGACCACTACACCACGAAGGCTTGCGAAGAAGGCAGGAGAAATACATTATATATTTCCCCTTTTAAAGGGCGACTGGTGTTCATGGGACCCAGTCGCCAAATCCCGGTGGTGGAGAAACCACCTTTTAGTTCGGGCGCTAGTGTAGAGACATTAGGTTTTTAGAAAGCAGGTGTGAGAAAAAATGAGCAACGCCTTCGCCGGGAATCGAACTACGGATCTTCCGGTTACGCGTTGAGCGTGCTGCCCACTACTGCATGAAGGCATGCGAAGACGGAGAAAGAAATACCTTATATAATCAATAAATAACTCGCCTCCACAGTTATAGACTATCCTGATTCACAGCGTGGTAGCTACGCTGGTTGCTGTATCATTGGCCTTCGGCTGGAATACAGAAGAAGGTTTGGATGTTTGCAAGCATATAGCGTCTTTTTGGAACAGGAACACTTAAAATACACGATGAACTGAAAGATCTGTCTACAGGTTTGGCGGCAGAGGAACAGAGGTGAAAGACTTTGTAATCTGCTCACGGAAGATTCGCATGCCAGTCTCCGGCATAGCTGGACAGTGTTACACAGTCATCTATAAGTTTGCCGTGATCCATCCCAAACACAGATTTAATCCTTGCCACAAAACAATTCATGGATTTTTTACCTGATGCTGTTGCCAAACAAGTAAGAAAAGTCACAGAAATACGTACGTGGGTTTTTCTTCATTTGTAATTTGGTAACCCTTTTATAAAACTTGGTTTTTTTAAAATGTTTCATTAATAATAAATCTTAAGCGACATTTCTCTTCAATTATATTTTTTTCACGAAATATTCGTTTAACAAATTCGTAGCTGCTCTTCCGTTTTATATGATATAATATTTGTGCTCAGGAAATTACGTTGTAACTAAATTTTGCAATACTGTTGAAGATTATATAAATCATATTTTTTAGTATAATGCAAGAAAACAGTTCGATAATATCCATTTGTGCTGATAATGACCATCCGTTCGAAGATGGCTAGTAATTTGTTACAAAAATATTACTCTGAAAATTGTTACGTTAATACTTTTATCATTATTGAATTCACCAGTTAACATACTAAATCATCATAAATGCATAAATATGATAACATACTAAATCTCATCATTCATTTATATCTTCGAGAAAGAAACACATTTGGTAACAGGTAATTCTAGGGGCAAAGAAATATCTGAAGCCCTTCTTTTCAGACATTTGGCTATAATTTCTTTATGCTGTTCTGAATAAAGAAAGTTAAATTTTCCTTTCCTTTTCAATAAAATGACCATTTTGCCATACTAATTTTTCGTCTAGAAATTCCCAGTCTATCGATTTCTTAGAGAAAATAATCTTGGATAAACAGACGTATTATTATTTAATCAAAAATGGCACAAATAGTGGGAAAGTTGAAATAGAGAAGCTTCACAGTACAGTTACAGTTAAAAGTAGTTCTTATCACTGTACTAGAGAAGAAAATATTGAGCAAGGCATTGACACCACACACGATCAATACATGCGCGACTAAAGTATTTGATTTAATTTAAGTCAAATACGAGAAACAAGTATTTTTAAAGTGTCAGTTTCATAAAATTATTCAAAAGGTTCAATTAGCCGATTTCCATCTAAATGTAAGAAATGATTTTAATAAATCTGAACCGAACACTTTAATTGAAAGATCAACTAAATTTCAAAGAATACTGAATAAAGTATATATAAATCTGGAAACAGTAAACATATAAACATTGAGAAGAGATTAAGTTTCAAATTTTGGACAACATTCGGTTTATTATAAGTTAAAGATTTAAAAAATATCGCATTTCAAATTTCTTTGAATTTCATTTTTGTGAAATAAATGCAAGAATATTTCAGGGGTGAAAAAGCTTCAAGATAACTAGATAAATATTAAAAACTGAATGTATTGAAATCTACAGAATAAACTGAAATCGGACCAAAAATACAAGGCTAATTTATTTGTAGAGTCATTAGTTTTTTTTAATTATTTTTTTATTATTTTAAGAAGGACACATGCAAAATATTCAATGTCCTTGCCAGGACTCAAACCTGGACCTCTCGAATATACACGAAGAGTGCCACTGTTACGAACGCACGCTAGAAGAAAGGAGAAAATACTTCCCCTTTTAAAGGGTGACTGGAGATTAGAGGACCCAATCGACAAATCGTAGTAAGACGATTTATTGCTCACCATATTTTGGTTCGGGCCGGAGTCGTAAGGAAATTTTTGAAGTCAGGAAACTGAAAAAATCAGCAAGGGCCTCCCCGGGATTCAAACTTGGACCTCTCGAATACGCGCCGAGTGTGCTACCGTTACAACATGAAGGCTTCCTGGAAGGAAGGAGAAAATACCTAATATGTTAATTCTACATTTGAAGCAATTAATAACTGAGAGTTAAACGAGTTTTAAATGATTGATGAAGTTTTAAAATTTCATGAGACTCATATCTTGAAGTATTCTGAATCTTGATTTCAAGTTATTTTGTTTTTTCATTTTCCTACTTAATTGTGTTTTATTGCCAACAAGTAAAGTTTGCTTTGCGTAAGAATTGTGCAATATCCAATGCTACTTTTTCTATGCTTCTTTTTCTCTGTTTATCTGACTGAATATAACTATTATTAAAATTTTCAGAATGGTACAAATGTTTTCGAAACAATCATTTGGAAAACATTTGTACCATTCTGAAAATTCAGCGGACGTTTTCATCCTCAAAGAGACTTTATTGTCCTGTATTTTGTGAGTAAAAGTTTAGGAAAAGATATTATATTTCTGCTGAGATTTAATGAGAGTTACAGTAAAAAAAAGTATGTGTGTTTTACAATAAAGACGCTTCAAATCATTTTAAACTGTGTAAGCTAATAAATTAATATATTCCTCTTCATTCCGCTTCATTAAAAATTCTCAACATTTCTTATTTTGCCATAGTAAGCACAGGAGAAGGACCCAAGACTACTTGTGGAAAATATAGTAGGTTTTAAGTCATCACAACACCTTCACACACGTTCATTAGAATGTAAGGAAGATTGCTGGGGTGTGACATTAAGCAGTCAGGGAGTATGTATTTAGGAGTTTAAAGGTATATATTACGGGATATAGTAACTAGTACTTCAAATCCTGATAACATGCCATATGCTGTCTGTGTGATCTAGATAGAATGTCCTAAGGATATACTGGGATGTGACATTAAGCACTCGGGAGGATGAGTTTAGGAGGAAACTGGGATATTATGGGATGTCCTGAGGATGCAGCAAGTAGGACTTTAAGTCTTAATAACATCGCATACGCAGTGTTTGCGACCTAGATAGGATATAATGGGAAGTGTTTAGGAGGTTAGTGTGATATCCCAGGATGTCCTGAGATGTAGTAAGTAGGAGTTTAGATCCTAATAACATCCTGCACGCTATCGATGAGACTTAGTTAGGATGTTCTGAGGATATACTGGAATATGACATTAAGCACTCGGGAGGATATGTTTAGAATGTTGGGGTGATAATTCAGGATGTCCTGAGGATGTGGTCATATCAAGCGAGCAACATCCTCAGAATATCCCAAGGATGTTTCTGTGCTATGTGGGTTTTAAATAAGCGACTACATTTAGTTAAGATTTTTTACATTAAATTCCATTTCGAAAAATCTGTTTCCTCAGTTCTGCTTAAAAAGAAGCATGAACTTTCTTTTAAATGAAATCTAAGCAAAAATACTTATCTATCTCTATGAAAAATTACAAGATAAAAATACCGGAAGCTTTCTTTTTAATGTAGTGGTTGAGAACTCAAACTCTTGCGGTATTGATTCTTTCTTTCCCTGTCGATCTAAAAACGCATCAGCTGTACGGACGGCCTAACGTCTGATTTTACATACAAACCGGATTAGAAATACATTACGGATTCTGGCAAACTTCCCAAAATTTTAAAGGACTCGCCCGTTCCTGGTGGAAAATACCTTACCAGAATTTGAATAAAATTGAATTCTGGCATCGAATCGAGCTAGTGGATCTTTTAATATTTTAAATTCTTAGATCATGATGTCTGAAAGCATTCACGAGATTTGAATCTTTAGAGTGAATATTTTTGATTTTCTTCAGAAAATGAAACTACTGAAAAAATATCACATGCAATCTTCCTAAAAAGGGACTCTTAGAATTTCAACTTTAAAAGCGTTCTGTATATTATTCTTTGTTACTTTATCCTTGACTACAACATTTATTTGTATAATATTTTATTTCAAAATTAAAAAATGATATATATACCTAAACGATAAACAAAATTTTATGTAAATATTTAATAGAAGAGCGTTTTTCTTAGCGGTATTAATGTATTTTATTACAATATATATGCATATATATTGTTCTTATACAAGGACATTTCTATGAGTTTATTAATATTTTCCCTTTATCTTAAACTAATTAAAACACAAATATAAAGTAATGTTCAAATCATATAGCTCTAGATCTAAGTCATTTCGTAGTTATTCTTATTATAAAAAATCTGGTTTGTGCACCACATGACTTCCTTGTATGGAATATTAAATTTTACGCATTTTTCCTACATTTGATTCAAACTTATATCCGCAAATTTCATTACAGATATATTTCCCATTCAATTAAATCAATTCTCACTTCGCGACAAGGCAAAAATATATATAAACAGAAAATATCTATATTTAAAAAATGAAAGATATAGAAAAACATATAACATCAAATACAGTTAAAACTATTTAATTTTTTTTACAATTAAAATTACAGTTTCTACGCAAAAACAAGCCATTCGGCCAGCGGGCAAGAAGGAAGATTTTTCTGTGCATAAAACTAAAAGTCTCACTCTCCAAAAAGACACTAAAGATGTAGAAACTGACTTAATTTGCTGTGGACGCTATGCAGAGTCAATATATGGGATAGTTTAATAACTTAAATTATAATTCTAGAAAGAATTACTTTGTTCTTGCGAAGCTTAGTTTCTCTAGATTAGTAACAAATCCATTATTCTGCTAGTTTCAAATGTAAACAAATATGGCCGCTATGGTAAAAAAATTAGGCTTAGCCCCACTTAAATAACTTTTAAATTTTTGATAATTATACAACTATAACATGCAGGTTAACTAAAGGCATATAAATCTTAACCAGAAGACAAGCGTTTTTAAAGCAAAACGTGCACAATTACAAAGATATAAGAATAAAGAAACTGAGCTTGCTGAGTTGAGTAACAGAGTTTATATATATATATGAACAATTATATACTTTTGGTGCGGCCTATTACAACAAAATAAGGAGGTACACATCTGCATGTTATTGTAGTACTAAATACATAATTTCAACTTTCTGAAGCTCCTCGTTTTTGAAGTATGCGGATGCATAGATACGTACATACGTACGTACGTACGTACCGAAGCCACAAAAAAGGTCTCTTCTGAATCCGTTTTAAATTAGTTTACTAATTCGTTTGGGAGAAAGAGTCCTTTATTCTGTCCTTACGTACAGATGTCACGCATAAACATTCTTAAATTGCATTCGATAGCGGTGAAAATAGATATTTTCGTTGAAGTATGGTACTTGAAATATTTCGCGATTACAATACTTCCGTTTTACTTCGTACAAAAAAGTAAAAATCCTGGGTAATGCATTGTTGGTACATTTTCGAACAGTATTATATTTTTTCCTCTGGAAAAGAAGGACTCAGATGAAATCGAACAACACAAAAAAAATCAGCGAATCTGACAATGTACAGAAACGATAGGGAAGAGAGTAATGGAACAGATATCGAATGAAATGCTTAATGCAAATAATGGAAAGTTAACGGAGCTTTAAACGATAAGAATGACGTATGAATACATAATACAAACGAATTGCCATCAAGACTAATATTTAAACTCATAAAAGTATATGATAAAATTCTGAAACTGGTGAAATTAATACATTTGTGAAAAATCTTTCCGAAATACAGATAAACCGCAAGTTTTTTTGCATATCTTAAGGAGCTGAGAAGAACTAATGTAGAATTAAGAACATGTAAAAGATTTATTAATAGATTTTACTTATACTAACACAAATATAGAATTAAGAACTGGAAGTAAAGTTTTATTTAGCGAACGTAGAGTTATTATGTTATATCGATGTAGAGACATCGAAAAAAGTGCAATGGCGTGGCCGGGATTCGAACTTCGGAACTTCAAATAATCGTTAAGCATAATCCCAATCACACCATGAAAGCACGCGAAAAAGAATGAATAAGTACCTTATAGTAAGTAATATTTCACTTTTTTTAATTAGCTTTCTCTCGCTAACAAAGGATTATCAATGAAAAATATTGCTTTACTGTTGTTGCAGTTAGCATAAGTAAATTGATGAGAAGGAGGTGGGAGTAATAATTATAGACAGGCTCAGCGATTTTTATTTTTTACCAGTAATGCATCGTTATTTGAAAACACTAATTTTATTTATTTTACACAATTGTTACTAATATAAAAACGATTCTGCATGTGATTTTTAATTTTGCTAATTTAGACAGCAAAATCACCAGGATTCGTGTTGAATTAAATGTTACACAAAGAGGTTAATAGAAGGGATTAGGTAATAACATTTTTAGTTTCTGCAGTTTTATCTGTTCCAGTTCATTTTTAGTTTCTGCAGCTTATTCTTATAGAAGTATGCAATATATTATCATTAAATACCTGTTTAAAATAAAAAAATTTTAATAACTCATAGAATAATTAAACCTAAAATGTGATAAAAATATGTGTCATATTTTGTTGTAACGAAATGCGATGTAATAAAAAAGTATCTAGAAATTTAGTCTGTAAAAAATTAAAGGAAATCTTTCGACATAAAATGATTTTCATAGTAAGAATAAATTATAGTGAAATTTTAGCAGAATTTATATCTTAGGGTTGGCTTCGAATATTCCTTTTTCCTTTTCAATTTTGAAATTTTTTAAGGAATTTAATTTCCCAAAGCTTAAATTTTAGCGAAATAATATTTACACGTAAATGTTAACACATTTTTCATTCAAATAGTTATTCATACTGTTCATGCAATTCATACCATTCAATTCTATTCAAGTACTCATTCACAATAACGTGGCACTTAAAATAAGTAAAAACAGTGAGAGGGAATTAAAGATAAACGAAAGCGAGAAAAATTGAGAAATTTTCATGTGTTGTATGTTGTCAGAGAGTATGTCTCTTTATATATGAGCACTTAAATAAGGAAAAAAGGGAAGATGAAAAAAAAGAGCGAGAGAAATTTTCACGTGCTGTATTTTGCCAGATAGAAAAAAAACTGTTCATAAAAGCATCATTTTAAAATCTGAAAGAACTGGTTATCATAATTTAAAATTATCGGTTAATGTAATCTAAAACGTGTGTTTTATCGTTCGGCTTTTACTTATAATCATTTTCTTCTTAGCTTCTTTCTTATATATATACTTTGAACATTGTTCTAGATATTTTCATTTTTATTTCTGTTACATAGATGAAATAGACATTTTCTTAACCAAACTTCTCTTTCTGAATATGAATATCCACTTTAATTTCAGAAAATGGTTTTTGTTTAAAATACATAGCAGAAATTATGTTATTTTTAAGCGCCAGCATTATTTTAATTATCAATAACGTTTAGCTTGTAATTATTACTTAAAAATGTCATATGCGCTTGTTCTTTGCCCGCAAGTTTTTATCCAAATCTTTTAAAGCAAATTTTTAGGTTCTCGCTTGCATAAGTTCGACAGTTATTGTATTGTTTACAACAACACCTATGATATCTTCTGGAGGGCAAAAAAAAACATTAAAATAGTGTTTTGTAAAACCAAGTCATTATTGCTTAGTTGTATATCAATGCAATTTTGAAGGCTTTACTTTAAAATGGATAATAAACATATGAATTCATTAAGCAGATATTCTTAACAATGATATTTGACTGTATTACCAAAAACACACTTTACATATCAGAAAAATAAGTATAGATGTTCGAAATGAATTTATCGTATACCTAAACATAAAAACCAAAATTTCCAGCACTGAGATTATACTCTTCAACACTTTTTCCTCTTATTCATTATTGCAAATGAATATACGAAGATAATTAACGGTGTACGGAAAATTTCATAATTAATTGAAAGAACACGTTATAAGATATTTTCTCCCTCCTTCCAGTGTGCTCTCGGGGTGTAACGGTAGCACAATCGGCACGAATTCGAGACATCCAGGTTCGAGTCTCGGTCGAAGTCATTGTTCATTTTTCACATTGCCTGCTTCAAAATAACCTAATGACGTACAGTGGCGCCCGAACTAAAAAGTGGTGGACCAAAAGGATTTGGCGACTGGGTCTCCTAATCCTCAGTCGCATTTTGAAAGGTGTGTATATAAGCTATTTTCTGCCTTCTTCCAGCATGCATTCGTGGTGTAATGGTAGTACACTCAGAACTTTCTCGAAAGGTCCAGGTGTGGTCCCCGGCGAGGGCATTGCACATTTTCCATGTCTCCAGCAGCAAGAAATCCTAATGACTCTACAATGTTTTCGTTCGCTGTCTACAGATAGCTCGAAATTAGGTGTTTCGCGATAAATATTTTAGATAAATAAATCATTAAATAAAAATCAATTTTTCTTGCATATTTTACGCTCATACTAACGAAATAAATACATAAATTTTAATGAATTTTTCACACTATTCGATTTTCAAACTCAATTCTTGAATGCATCTGATCCCAGATGGTAAATGAGGCTCTATAGAAATTCTAGAGCCACAAATTGGTCGCATTAATCTAAAAGCAGCGTTTTATTCCAGCGAATAACATACGTCATTACGTGCCATCATCGCGCTTCATTACTCTGCCGTTAAAAGAAGAGAGAGGAGAGAAAATTCACTGAAAAAGATTTCACTCTCCAGCTAGTCTGTTTACTTGCCTTGCCTTTATTAGACTCTGCTTAATGACTAAAGTAGAGGGAGGCAATCGCAATATTTCTTGGGGGCTGCTTTTAAATAAATTGTTCTTTCAGAGTATGATTCAGACACAAAATATTGCTTCGATGAATAAATATTGTAATGAGCTCTACTTTGCTTTCTGTCATTTTCCTTGCAAATGAATACTTTCTAAAGGCAAATTATAATGAAGTTTATTTCATAAAATGAGGTACATTAGTACGTATATTACGTTATGTGACTTACATAATTATGATAACTTTCATTCTTGAAAATGCATGAGGCGTAAGAAAAATTATTTGTAAAATAAAATCGTTTCAGAAATTTAAAAAATACACCTCGGTGAATAAAGTATTTGCTTTCAATAGAAACTCTCAGAAGATAATTATACTTGTTAAGTTTGCTTTGGCCGATTTAGAGAAAAAATACCATTTGAATTAATCTTGCTCAATTAAGCCTAGACATTTAGAGATAATTAATCGATCAATTAGTGAATCGGCATGTTTAAGAAATTGTTCGTTTCCCCTTCGATTATTCTACCGGGAAGCAGTTTTTTCCTGCTAAACATTCGTACTATGTTAAAGAGGGTTTTTTTTTTTTTTTTTTTTTTTTTTTTTTTTTTTTTTTTTAAAGAAGCAAATAATAACACGCAGTTACTCGAAACGAAATTTTCGCAGCTATTATTTTTAAATATTCACTGTGTTTATAATGTTTTCATAGATCCGAGTCTATTAATCAAAGTGCTCATAAATCTTCCAGGCATTTAATGCACTAAAATATTCTATAGATACACGCCTTCAGCAAAACTGAACCTGTGTTTCCAAGTATTATCAAGTTTGCAAAACAGGCAACTTTTCAAATTTTTTTTTATGTTTTCAACTACATTCTTGCTAAAGCAATAAACAATAAACCCAAAACACGGTATAATACAAAACCTATTAAATGAATATTCATGAAATTGGTCTAGGAAGTCTGTGTGGTATTATTAGACCACATAGCAAACAATAAAGCAAACACAAACAAAAACACAACACATCGCGAAAGGCTAAATGGGTCGGAAGAATGTGAAATGGGAACAACACGCTAATAAAACTGGTATGATACTCTCTAGCTGATATACATACTTGATAACAGCGAGCCAAGCTGGCAATAGTGTCGTTGATCGATCGTTGTGGCAGTAGCGCATATTCCTGTACTAATGCATGTCAGAGTTGGTGGAGGATTCATAACGGCACACTGCAACCTGCATTTCGTTGTTCTGACATGTCTCACACTTGCTTTATGGCATTAAGGTTCAGAGATCTAGCAGACCACTGCAGATGTAGAATGATTTCTCTTGTCAAGTAACTCTGCACCATTTGAGCTCTATGAGTTCCATGCATATTGCATCGGTACCCATTGCACTGATAAAAGAACACACAAGACAGTAAGAATTTCTTCGTAATATCGAATAGAAACACGCAGAGGTCGGTGCAGCCGTTCGTTGCTATCCCAGTCCATAGATTTAAATCTCTTCCTCTATAATGGTCTCTTTTGCCGACGTTGGGCGTCCGATAGTATATCCCTGGTTCTTGCCATATCATTGCTCTATGGGAATCGTTCTGGATGTGAAATCGATATTCATCCGTAAACCATACGTGACCCCAACGCTCTGGTGTCCAACTGAGGTATTCGTAAGCCCAATTTAATCGCAGTCGGACATGCGATTGGGACAAAGAAACAGAAACCTTAGATCTTCGGGAGTACAGTCTACCTTCATGTAGTCCGAAGTTTGGTGGGATACAGGCCGACCTGCAGCAGCAGAGAGATCTGTCGCCAGCTGTAGTACTGTGACACATCTTCGGTGCCTTGAACATAGCAAAATAAAGCGATCCTTTGCCATTGGGGCCTTTAACGTCCAGACCCACGTCTTTTACAAGGGTTTTTCTCTCTGGTAATAATTCCAAAGTTAATGAAACTACAATGCTCATTCAGTTTCTCGCAACAGCGGATTGTGTTGGACTAGCTTGAAATATCCCGACAACCCCCGACGAATTTCATCGTTGCAAAGAGTGTCTTCTACTCATGCCTTTAGCTTTAGTTGTCTCGGATTACACAGAACTATCGTTGCTGGCGAACTGACGCATAGGTCTGGCATGCGCGTTTTTTGAGGCGTTGCAGTGTAACTGCAGGATTGCGTTTTTATGCTAATTTTGGTTCCCTGTTTTCATTTGGCGATGCATCTTCTACCTCATATGTTTTAATTCCCCTTTTTATATTTGTACATTTTTTGAGCAACATTGTTGCTCAGCAAGAGTGTAATAACGCAAATAATATCCTGCCTTTTATTGTAGTACGAGGGTGATTAACATTGTGAAATCCAAAACGTTTCGTGTATATTCACATTTGTCACTTTAAATGGTTTTGTGTATAACTGAGGCACTTTTCAAGACAACTTTCGCTTTTAATTAATAGCTTTATTGATATTTTGGACAGATTTTAATCTCCCTCTAAACCCTGGATCATAAAAACAATTGTTTTAAAATAAAATTTGCTAATTATAATGTTTTTTTGCTCCCCTAGAAATTAAATTAACTTAAATCATAGAAGCGCGAATTCCTGAAATATAAGCAGTGAAAATGAGAAACAGGAAAGCTGCAAAATAATAGCATGTTGCAGAGAGTAAATTTTTTAAGGAAGAAGCTGAACCACGTCTGACAATAAAAACTCAACGTTTGCTCTCATTAGAACTATTTAATCGTAGGCATAAATTTTTCAGATACCGTAGATTTAACATTGCAGATTGCTAAACGTTTAAGCGAAACCACTCTGCATTTTCTGTATGGAATCAAATTCCAATCGTAAGCAATTCGCTTGTGCCTAACGTATAAGACAAAAAAATGCAAAGGAACTATAAAAGTTCATATTCGTCAAGAAAATAATACAGTAGTATTGAGAACGTACATTTTGACACGTTTATAAATAAAAATGTATCTGAATCTTTGTAAAATCTGTAAAAACAACAGCTTACAACTCTGACTGTATATGATACAGAAAGTTGTTTATTTCCAGAAAGTTTGAAAGACTGTAGAGTCTATTTTTTAAGAAGGATACATGAAAAATTAGCATTGCCCTCGCCAGGACTCCAACCAGGACCTTTCGAATACGCGCTGACTGTGCTACGTCAGATGAACTAAAGCCCCTTAAGGTTCTAACAGAATGAAAAACAATTGTTGCAATATCACGCAGCACAAAATCTTTCTAGGAATTTAGCGCATTTAGATATCTTCATATGTCAAACTGAGTCGGACATAAGTCCCTCTGGCATTCGTATTAATGGTAGAGCGACCTTCATCACTTGTGTTTAAGCTCACTTCAACAAACAATAATCTGGGCTCTGGTGTTAAACGCTGCTCATCGAAATCTGCTCTACAAACTAGTTCAGGATTATGACATTTCTAAGGGAAACTGATTGTTGCATCGTGAATTATTCAACTTCATAAGCCTTTTAGAAAAGAATGCCGCTGATCCGGCATCAATAATAAATTTCTTGGCGAGAAAATAGCAAATGTTTGAAGAGGGGATATTCTTTAACTCTAGCACAAACTCATGGTTTTCTGTACTTAGAGCTGTGATAGTAATCATTTTGACTGCACTAAATATATTTCATTTAGCTGCTTAAAAAGCAAAATTTCGTTCTTACGGCTTTGAAATGTTCTATCAAGCAAATCAAAAATGCAACATTCAATGATGAAGTTTATAAGGTGTTTATCTCGCCTTCTTAGTATGCCTTCGTGGTGTAGTCATCATTACTCTCGGCGCGTATTTGAGAGGGCCGTGGTTCGAGTCCCGGCGAGGGCATTACTCATTTTTCATGTCTCCGGCTTCGAATCTCTACAGTGGCGCCCGAAATAACAACGTGGGGGATGATGTTTCTCCACCACCAGGATTTGACGATTCGGTCCCCTAATCCCCCGTCGCCCTGTAAAAGGGGAAGTGCATAAGGCATTTCTCCCGCCTTCTTAGCATACCTTCGTGGTATATTGGTCAGCACACTCGGCGCGTATTGGAAAGGTCAGTGGTTCGAGTCCCGGCGAGGATGTTGTTCATATCTTCTGTTTCGAAAAAAAATCTTAATAACTGTAAAAGTTGCTTTCAGGATTTTAATACTTGAAAATTGCTTCTTTTGTGTCTAGATGTATTCATATATACATCTTTACAGATGTAAAAAACAAATGTATACACATAAATAAAAAATCTATATTAACACATTAATAAAAATGCAGTGTCTAACTCATTATTTTAAAGTCTATTAAAGGTTTTAAACTAAGATTTAAAAATACAGAGGAAAAATACTTTTTATTTATAGAAAGGCATATTATTAAGTAAAAAAAATAAAAAAGAGGAAATATCTCCTACGTTTTATAAAAGGCGAACAACAGCACTTGCGAAAACAGACACTGTTAATTATAAAGTTAAATTTCTACATTATTTTACTCTTTACAGTTTGTAACAACCAAATGCGCTTAATTGCTTAATTAACTACTTGTTACTAACTGCTTCATTTTGGCAGTTACATCTTGAATTTGGTTGAGTTGTTATTTTAATTCTTACTGTGGACACAAGATGTAATACAAAAGGTAAAAGTAAAAGTTAATATTAAGTTTTATTTCACACAACTTGCGGGCTAAACTTTGAATGGAATAAGATAAATTATTCGTCACGGCTTTTTGAAACTTTGTACATACTGCGTAACATTTCTAATAACTCCACGGAAAGCTACAACACTAAATGCAACAACTTTCGAAATTTACGAACCATGACAACGTCAGGCGTTCACATCTATTTGGATCAGCAATTCTCTAGATGTGAAATCTTCATAAGCTTCAAGACTAAGTAAGCACTTGATGAAACAAATGATAAAGGAAAAGAATCAACGTAAAGCTAACTCTTAAGGCAAGTTTAATCAAGTGTCGTAGGCTTATCATCGTTTTCAGTGAATGACTGCGTTAATTAAGGTCCAGAGAGAAATGGATTGCTGTAGAAAAAATATTCTTCAATGCAATGTATCCTTTTATTTAAGGGAACTATTTTTATTTATGTTCAAAGATTTCAAACTCCATATTTAATAAATAAAAGTAGATGAATTCTGACGTGAGAAAAATTCCTGACCTGAGAAGAAGTAGAATTTTATCTATATTAAACATTTCAAACACTGAAATGAATAAATAAAAATAAGAAATTATATCCTCTCTCTGCACTATTACAAAAGGATGTATGTGACATACGCGGCACCATGCTCATGACGAAAATGTGTATTGCTTTATGAATATGTTTTAGGGCACAACATTGACACGGTTTCTTTTATTTTTTCTCTATTTCTGCTAATATTTGAAAAAAAAGATATAGTGTATTTCTTTTTTAGTCCAAAGGGGCTTTGTTCCTGAAAGACTATTTTTTCGCTTTGCGATTTTGCGTTAAATCACTATAAACAGCTGCACCACTTTTCAAATTGTTGCCATGAAACGTTATTGCCCTGTGTATTTAAAGAAATTAAATGATGAAGAATCTGCATAAATGTATATATACTTCTCCAAATGTGATAAAACAACGGTACCTAGAGCCATCCAATTTTGAATAACGTTCATTTCCATCCAAATATACGCATCTGAAAGCCCGAATTTTTAATTTGTTTTGCTATCTATTTCATACTTTGTAAAACTCTAATGAATTTTAGATGAACAAACTCAATAATTTAAAGGCGAGCAATAGAAACACTCTACGGGGGAAAAAAACCTTTTCATCTCAAGCGCGCGGATTTGCGTATTGTAAATTCTAAAGATATGCTCATTTTAAACTATTTTGCGATATTGCTGTTGAACTGAATTTTATGGTTTAAGTGCGAAGAACATTATATTGTTACGAATTTCACATTTATTTGGCTATTTATTTAGAATTGTAATTAGATTTGCTTGATGTTGCCTTAGCAACGCAGACGATTTTTGAAGAGAAAGCTACGTCGAAAAAAAAATAACAATAAAAATAAAAGAGCGCGTGCATTTAATTCTTAATAAATAAATATCTCGTAATTACTGTTGCCATCCAGAAAAATCTAGAAAAATCGGGATTGTTCTACTGATAATTAAAAAGCTTATAAAAGCCGAGGTGAAACAGCTCATCTCAGTTAGTTGCTGTTGTTGTTGCTGTTATACTTGTAGCTGTAAAAAGCGAACTGCTGTTTGTTTTCTTAATGCTGTATTGATTGTAGCGATTTCGCTGTGAGATAGAACTATTTTATCTGTTTTGAACTGAGTTTTTGCTAAACGTTTGAGATATTGTGTTATTGTGCGAAGATTTGTGAAGAAATATTTCAGCATTTTAACTTATTTCTTGTGGAAAGAATAAATTTCTGTTAACTTTTTAACGACTTGTGCATTCAATATATAATGAACCCGTATGCACGTAACAATATTTAATAAATAAAAGTAACACACAAAACATTAAAAAAAACTCTTCTTTAAACGTAATTTAAAATCTGAACCCTTTCAGATTTTTTTAATTGTTTTACTTTTTTTTATTATTTTTTTGCTGGTTGATACAACTTATACTATAATTCCCTTTTTTTTCTTTCCTTTTTGAAAGTGACTTTCTTACAAAGCCCTGATATATTTGTTCTAACAAAAGAAACAAATAAACTTTACTACGAAATACTTAACGGGCCAATGTCTGGTATTTTTTCCACTCCATTTCTAATATCCATGCGCACTACTCAATTTACTCCATTTTACTCGTACGTTATGTGCCTCATTCATGTATCCTATTTTGCAGCCTTTGGAAATGCTGATGTTCTGGAAAATATGCTGTAGGATTTCATTTATTTTCACTAACAGTTACTTTAATTTTTAGCCCTTCCTGTCTTCCCTTATTCCCTTTGCGTTTCCGTTTTATACTTATTTAAAATATAATTTGTTGCGTATTTTCTGACAAGTATGATTTCTAAGTTTTCTTGAAACCCTTTTAATTACACACGTTTCTCATCATAAAGAAAACAATTTAATTCAATTAATAAGTTTTATAAGCTTTTAACACTATACTGATGCAGCATTTAAAATGACTACTGTATTGGCTCCGGGTCCTTGAAATCGAATGTGAAACATACTTCCTTTTGAAATTTTGAAAACTTCACATCTGGAAAATTTTAGAAAAGTCATGTGAAATTTTATTCTTAAAGCTAAAGTACTTGGGAAGTATAAAGAAGCACATTTTACATTAAATATTGCCGCATTAATAGGACAGAAATTGCGAATAGAAATCAAAAGTGGGAAGATAAAATTGGAAGCGAGAGAATTGCCAAATGTGCAATATGTCGGATGAGACAATAAAGTCACGCTGTTTAAAAAAAACTTTAAGCAAGAAGAAAGAGACTGCATGATAATTTGTTATAAGGTATTTCTTTTGCCTTCGTAGTGTAACTGGAAGCAAAATCAACGCGTATTCGACTGTTAGGTTCGATTTTCGGTGAGAGCAGTGCATATTTTTGACGTTTACTGTTTGTAAAAAACGTATGACTCTAAAAATGGCTCCCGAAATAAAAGTTTGTGAACGATAATTCGTCATTCCAAGGATTTGGCGACTGGATCCCCTAATCCCCAGTTGCCATTTAAAAGGGGAAATATATAGGGTACTTTCTCACTTCTTTCCACATGCCTTCTTAGTGCAATTAGAAGCATGCTTTACATGTATTCAAGAGGTCCAGGGTTCGAGTTCCGCCGAGGGTAATGCACATTTTTCAGTCTCCTATTTCAGAATAACCTAACGGCTTTACATTGTCAATTAGTAAATTTATGCACCATATGGAACAAGAATCTGGTCCAGACTTCTGCTGAAGTGTTTCCACTAAAAGACAGCATAATGCATAGTTCCTGCATCAATGGTGGGAGATCTCATAAAATTTCTGTTGGACAAAATGCCTCAAAGTATACCTGAGAAATGGTAACCATTAAGGGTGTTTGGAATGCTTTTTACTCCAAGGCAGTTCCTAATTCCAGTTGCATCATAATTTTCTCTGATTCCAAATCTGCGCTCAGGCGATCCACAGAGGCAGCTCTCAACTTGCTCAGGACACTACTCCGCTCATAAATACAATAATAGCTGTCCAAAAAGCCTGCACCCTGCAGTGGATTCCAGTGCACGTCGATATTTCTGACAATGAGCAACCCGACTACCTTGCCAAGGGAGCCCGATATAGTACTCAACTTTTCAACAGTTTAACCCTTGCAGACACAGATGCAATAGCCAGCCAAAGACTCATTTCCCAACAAGTTCAGAAACATTTCATTCTCGAGGTAAACTGCAACCGAATTATTTCATCCACCTTAGTCAGACTGAGAATAAAACACTTTAAAGGATAAAAATATCTCCTGATGCTCAGCGACATTATAGTTACTGTACTCATTGTCCTGATACGCAACTGTCTAAAGTATACATCTTTGACTGTCTTGCCATACCGGCCAGGGTCTTCAGAATTGATTTTGCCTCCCAGAAGTACCGTCTTCTATATTCTTCGAGAATTGTCGACGTGGATAGTGCTTCTTTAGATAGTTTAGGTCCTATCTGACCTTTCTGCACTAACTTGTGGACAAGACAACAAATATAACATCAGTAATCTTAATTGCCGAATTAGGTCCAAAATGGTGCCTAAACTGTAATTTCTTTAGATGTGTAATGTATTTTTAGTCCAAAGGGATTTAGTCCCGAAGGACTATTACTTTCGTTTTGCGATTTTGCGTCGATTCACTCTGAATGCCTGATTCACTTTTCAAATTGTTGCCACTAAATGTTATCACTCTGCATTAAATTTTAAAAAATGAAAAATCTGCATAAATGTATGCATGTTTCTCGCATTGTGATAAAACCTAGAGCCATCGAATTTTGAATGACGTAATCCTACTGCGAATATGGGCATCTGGAAGCCCTAATTTTGAATTTGAAATTTGCTTTATTATCGATTTTATGTTTTGTAACATTTCAACGAATTTCTGATTAACAAACTAAATGATTTCAAAGCGAGCAATGGCAACACTGTACGGAAAAAAAAACATAATTTTTATCTCCAGAGCACGAGACTTACGGAAATTCTAAAGATATGTTCATATTAAAATGATTTTGCGATATTGATTTTGAACTGAATTTTATGGTTTGAGTACGTAGTACATGATATTTAATAAAAAAAGGTAGCACACGAAACGTTAAAAAAACGCGCATTTGGACGTAATTTAAAATCTGAAATCTTTCAGATTTTTTTAAATCTTTATTTTTTTTTATATATTACTCATGTAACCTGTGCAGCTTGTCTGGGAGACAAGGTGTAGTATAGGCTTCATCGACGAATTTTCGATGCTAAAAATATCTGTTTGACACAATATTCTATTTTTAGTCAATGTCTTTCACATGGAAAGGATGCCAGAAAGCATTTAAGTTGCAAATCAATGCAGATTACTCTAAGTAAATGTTAATTAATTTTTACATAGAAACGTGAAATCCTCATTAAAATATGTGGGTAGGTTTAAGTGTCTGTTCCTAATTAGACATACATTTATTTCTTAATCAAGGACATTTTGTCTTAACACAGTACCAGTTAAATTATAAGCAACCTGCTTGAACTGCAAAATAAAATTATTTGCACACATGAAAAAGGCTTCGGAGCCCTTCAAACTCAAAAACAGAGTCAGTCCGCAGCTGCTATGCGGATCAATATGAAATACAACGAACCCATGAAATTTTCATGCAAATTGTTATGCTATATGTTGATAAATGTAAATTTTCTATTACTTTTGCTCCTATAATTGTTTTCGTGAATCACAAAAATGATCAACTGAATAAATACATATCTAAAAATGCAAAAAGACTTATTTATAATTGTTTTCGATACCATCTTGAATTTAAGTTACAACAGCAGAGTGTCAGTTTACTTCAGTCGTTAATTTTCCAGACAGTTTCCTCCCCTTCGTTTGACTAGACCATTTAATTTTGGGCATGTTGGTTAAATTGGTTGTTAAACTATAAAAGTGCCCTTATACTAATTAACCTATTGTGAAACCTCTCTAAGTTGACCTCCTACCGTTCCTTGTAATTTCGGTCGTCTGTGAAGTGGCTGCTCTGGAGAACATGGTTATTGATGATTTCAATAGTATTATTCAATCATAACCTCAGAAATAAGGCACATTCACAGATTACTCGTGAGGATTCTCTTCAGTGCAAACTCATTATGCCTAAATGGAGCCATAAAGCTTTAATCGTTTCGGTATTAAACAGCCATTCACTACTCTCAATAAAACAATGTAAACAAGAAACATTTGTTAGATATTTTATGAATTTGTTAATCCGTATATTAAAACAATTAAACTCCATGTCAAAAATAACATCATTTAGTTAATTTTCTCAGTTAGTTAAAATAGCGTTTATTTGAAATTTTTGCATTTTATTTGTTGAGATCTATGTGTCGATATAAAAACCACCAATCCAGAGAAATTACCAATAACTCTGTCTTTCAAAGCACGAGTGCTTCGAAGCATTTAGACAAAACTCAGCCATTTGAGACAAATTCTTTCATTTGATATGTTAACAAGCAGAAATGCAATAACAAAATCAAATAAATAAAACATTATAAGTAAATAAATATGAAACAGTGTTGTTGTTTCTAATCTCCTTGGGGCAGGAAAGCCTACCCAAGTCCAACGGACCTTGCCGCACGAGTAAATTGCTGACGCAGCTGTGTTCAGCCAACAGCTCTCTTAGGGAGACGCCTATACAATCCAGTAGGTAGCGGGAGAGGCAGGGAGGGAATAGGCACCCGAGGCGAAGGTCTTTTCTCCCTCTTTGTATTTCATGCATCGAAGATGCCCACCTTCTGAATCTTGCCATGGCCGTTTATATATACGGCCGTTTATATATAAACGTACGTCATCAGTATGTTCTCTCTATATATGAAATAGTAAACTAACTATTAAGACGAACGTTATGAAATTAAAAATAGGATTTCAGCTATCTATGCTTATTAAACCATTTTATTTATTTTATTAAATTTTACTTTTAAACACGAAACACGGCTTTTAGTTATTGATATATACGCAAACACATGCGTGTTTCTAATGTACTTTAAATGAGTGTTACTATATTCTAGAAATGCTGCTCTTTATGCACATATTCCAAGAAGAAAAAGGAAAGTTAATACACGCCAAGCTTTCTAAGTATGTATTGAATTTTAAGTATAGATTAAACAGCTTTTTGCTTGCCGTCAAATCTATATGATCTATTTAAAATTAAAATCATATTAATTCTTTTCCTATCAGTATTTCGCTTCCCAGTCATTACATGATATTAAAAATATTTTCTATTTAGCTTAAAAATGTATGTTTAAATTATGATGTTTTCTTTTATTAAATTCAGATGAAAAAATTTAAACTTTTATTTGAAGGATACTTTCCCCTCCCAGTCTTCAGATCTGTCCCTTTCTAAGAAAATTTTCAAGCCTATTAAGATTTCGAGCCTTTTGTTTAAATTGAATATTTCAGAGACTTTTGAAAGACTTTAAACATTGCAGTAATTATCAAACCAAGCATCAATACCAGACGCATCATCCCTTACCTCACATTGTCAAAAGGACGCTATACACTTACAAACATCCATGGTATCTCCGGGATTTGATGTAGGGTCCTTCGTTACGGTAGTCAAAGTCACTAACCATTACCCCGGTCAGGCGGTTAAATAAAACCTTGATTACACATAACAACGTTCATAACGTTTCCATAACAGCTGAGAAGCATGCATAA
The DNA here is from genome assembly GCA_000611955.2 of Stegodyphus mimosarum. NCBI lineage: Eukaryota > Metazoa > Arthropoda > Arachnida > Araneae > Eresidae > Stegodyphus > Stegodyphus mimosarum. The sequence continues at coordinate 45,426 of KK121018.1, forward strand.
ATTTTAAAATATACTTAATTACTTGTGTTAATATGTTTGATTAGTAGAAACGTTTTTAGAAGAGCATGCGACATAAGTCCGTCATTTTCGCAACATGCTTAGTTTGAATCCTAATCACGTAATTTCGCCAAATAACTCCTAACAACTTCTTTGCTAATTTTTTTCTTATTTTTGTTAAAAATTGCTAACCTACTGATAATTAAATGACGTTTCGTGATCTTGAATTTTAACTGTTTCATTTCGGCTATTTTGATTTGTATTGGATGATTCTGAATATAAATTTTGACTAAATAATTTAATCTTAGCGAAATTTGTGCTAACCTTTTCAGATTTTCTTAAGTACCCTAAAAAAGTACCACAGTTGTTTTCAGCCAGAAGTACTTTAAACTCACTTACTCATTCCATCTTTTATTTTTAATCTAATTTAGTGCCCTCTTTTTCTCGTTTATATTAACAATTTTTCTTCAAGGCATATTTAGGAAACTAACGAAAAGTTAGAAGTATTTGAAACGAGGCGGAATAAATTCCCTTGAAGTTCAAATCATTCAGTGCCCCTAGTTTTCTGGAAAAATGTATGCTAATAATAATAATAAATCCAAAAATTCGGCTTGCTTTTGAGATCGCCAAAATAAATTATCAGATGGGGAATATTTGGAAAATGTTACTGATTTTTTTCATTCTTATTTATTTAGTCTGTAAAAATGGGTAAGTTTAGTAATTCTAGTTTGGAAGCTAAATCATAAATTTTTCAATGATTCAGAATGGAATATGTACTCTGTAGGGATTATTCTAATTGTCTAACAGTTATTTTTAATTTTGAAATCCTTTTATTTAAATTCTTGTTTTCCACCTACAGTTCACTGACAGAATGAGATTTCACTATCGCATTTTATGTAAATGAAGTAAAACCAGTATTTAATGCGAAGTTCAATCACTTCCGTAGAAAAGTTCAGCAGTTCTTAGTAAAGCGTGTTCTGGCTTCGGGCCACGTTGTTGCTTTTAAGATGCTTGCTTAAGCCTATGTTACTACATTTGGCCGTAGACTTATGTGCCTGTTAGTATTCGCCGGTGAGGCTTTATTACTGGCCAACTCGGTTAGTTATTTCTGTACAGCTTCGACTAAAGTTTAGCTGCTTAGAATTATTTCCTGTCTTATTTCTGTCTTAAGCCAAAGCGGCGGCTTTCCTGTAACCCCGAAAGAGGCCGTCTTTAGTATTTCTTTGAGTAAATAAGAGGGTATTTTAATTCTTCTTTGGACTTATAGTTGCAAGAAGACCAGCAAACTGTCGTTTAATTTTTTGCTGAAGATCTAGTAGCCAAGGACACATACATTAACTAGATGATTTTACGTAGAAATTTCAAAAATGTTATTCGCAAATGTAAACTGTTTAAAAAATTTATAATTTCATCCATTCTGAAATGCGATTAACCATAACTCTTTCAGTCCCACGGACCACAAAGACGTTTTTAAGATTTCACGTCAAAAAGATGCTCCACATTTGAAGTAGGATGTGCAGGTGATGAGTCGTTTCAAGGGGTCAGGTACCCTTTGAAGGTAAAAACAATCAAATTTTTTCATTGTTTTATATGAAAGAGGTAATTAATAGGAACATTTTAAATCAAACCGCATAAAACAATTCCCACTGGAACGAAAGTTATCGAGGAAGAACCCCAGCTCAATTTTCAAAAGTCAGGATCGAGGCGTTTGTTTACCTTTTTTTGACAGCTGGATATTTATAGCTACGCTCGTGAAGATTGGTTATAAACTTCGTTTATAAAAGCAATCTAACATTTTTTTCTTGTAATGGCTTGGAAATAGATATATTTAATAATTATTTAATTCTCACTGCTTTTTCTAGATGAAGAAAGTAATACATTAACTTTCATTCATTCATTCAGTTTGTTTTGCTTGCGAATTATACAGCGTGTGCTCTATTCTGCGAGAGATTTCTCGATATATTTTCCTTCATTTAATAATATAATTAAATATTTGTATCGAAAATTCATTCCTAAGAATAAAATGAATAGGATAGAAGGTAAAGTGACGCCAAAACGATCATCTGGCAGTAGAAATAAGAAGAGAAAATTCACTGGTAATTAATCCACACTCGAAAGCATGTTACATAAAGGCAAAACATATTCACTTGGTGCATTTTAAATATATACGCATTACTTTTTTTTTGTTTTTGGAAACTAACTTATATTATCCAGTTTTACAACCTGCATTGTATAATTTTAGAGAATTTTAAGTAATTTTATTCAGTTACAACTCAGTATGAAAAAAATTAAACTCCAAATGACTAGCCTGGAAAAAAAGTGAATTCGTGTAAAAATTGTAAATTTTTTGGTCAGTGAGTTAAAGTTTTTGTTTCATATTTTCACGATTGTGTGAACTTAATTTCTTTTTAGATGTTTAGTTACAACTCAGTATGAAAAAAATTAAACTCCAAATGACTAGCCTGGAAAAAAAGTGAATTCGTGTAAAAATTGTAAATTTTTTGGTCAGTGAGTTAAAGTTTTCGTTTCATATTTTCACGATTGTGTGAACTTATTTTCTTTTAAGATGTTTTTATACTTAAGTATCCATATATAAATAATTATATCATACATTTGATTTAATACGAACACTTATTTTTCTTAAATAATGCATATTTGTTTGATAAAAACATACTTTTATCTTTAAAGTCAATTTTCTCAAAACTATGATTTTACTCACTGCGCGCAGCATTTCTCTGAAACGGCTAATCTAAAGTGCACCAAATTTTATATGGATGTTTATATGCTAGATATGCTTAATATGACGAACCAGAATGTTTCTTATGTAAAAACTTTTAAAATTATAGCTAATTTATGCCTAAACAATTTGATAAAAATTAAAATTTTGTTTTTAAAAAATTATTTTTGTTGGAAAGGAACATTTAAATAAAATAAATCTTCGTCATTTTAAAGATACATTATTTTTCTACCATATGAAAAACAATTGGCTTCCTCTTATGCTTTATATAGTTCCAATGCTGCGCGCAGTCAATTGCAAAATAGTAGCTATAAAAAAAAGGCTCTGTATTAAAATATTTATTTAAACTTTTTACTAATGCACATGACTTATTTATTAATCTTAAACAAATAACTAAGAGTACCACAATATGTGTTAGAAATTTCATTTTTATGGGACTATTAGTTTTGGAGATACATCACTTGTAATTTGAGAAATTTTTTGACATATTGTACCATTCAAAAGGTACCTGACCCCTTCTCCCGAATTCATTTTTCTAATACTTCTTAGTTAGATCGTTACATTTCTCGATCATACCATGGTGAATCTGTCTCATATGTTTCATAAGGCTATTTTGTGCAGGATACGACTAGGTGAAAAAACTATTATTATTGACTGATCGTTTTAATCGCTGCAATGGTAAGAGCTGCTAACTTCTTATCCTTAGACTCGGTTTCGAGTTCTGCGAAGGTTTCGATGTCTGGATGTCTGGATAGCCTATGTCTGGATGTGGCAGATGTATGGATATCTTCGCGAATGGTTTGTTTATAGAGAAAGAGAAATGAAAATCATCAGATCTGTCCCCTGGCTGTTCCTCATGAAAACTGGGTTAGACGTTCCCTGTTATGGCGGTTGCTCAATCGGTTACTCCGTGTGTCGCAGCTTGGGCAATGCTCTCGATGATGAGATGGCTAAATGACCATTTGGTATTGGCCATCTTCAACAGTTGTATCAATTTTCAAATATCTAGCCATTTAAAATATCTGCAACAAAATTATTATCGACTGAATTTCAAACGTTATGCATATTTTTGCATTTCTTTCTATCGTAAAGAAAGACTTTTGAGTGTATATTATTTGAAATTCAGTACCACAGAAGTTCTGAAATAACTACCGTTTGCGGTTTCAGAACACGTTCCAAAGTATGTTTCAACATAATACATTATGCAGCTCAAAGGTGCAATTAAAACTCTGAAACTTGAAGGCATATATATTTGCTGTTATCAGTGTCAAATACATAAATATTGTATTATACCACTAGTTGTCAATAGTTTGATTTATTTTTGTTGAATAACACTTGAAAAAATACTTAAAAAACAGTTGTTTTCATAAACGAAGCTAAAAGATTTATAAACTTACAGCACTGAAATATAACAAAATGAATTTAAACCATGGACTATTATAATAAAATGAAAAGTTATTTTGATTTAAAAACAAGTCTTAAAATATGATATTAATGCTTGTGAAGGCATGAAGGATGAACCTTTCTCCTACACTACGCAAGCATTAAGTGGCTCCTGTTTTATGCTTATTTTTTTATCGAGACTGAGCACTTATGCAAATTAAATCCTAGTAATTTTATTAAGTCAAACATTCTTCGTCCTGCATTCTTCAACGCGTTGAAAATTTGCTAAACCCAACTCACGATAAATTTAAACTTTCGAAATGAAATTTGACTAAAATAATGATTAGCGTTATTTTTTGGTAGTAAATGAGTATATATTTAAAACCATACACTATTGATTTTGTTAAATGTCATCTCTTCCGAATACTTATACCTCATTTCTGCATGTACATAAGAAAAGACCCTTTGTGTCGTGTGTTTTCGTGTTTTCTTTTTTTTAGTTCAAAGGGACTTTGTCCTTGAAGGACTAGTGTTTTCATTTTGCGTCGGAAACATTAAAAGGCTAAATCATTTTTCAAACTGTTGCCACCAAACATTGCACCTGTATTAAATTTAAAGAAATTAAGTAATGAAGAACCTGCATAAATGGATATATATTTCTCCAAATGTGAGAAACAACGGTACCTAGAGAGATCCAGTTTTGAATAACGTACTTTTCCACACGAATATCCGCATCTGGAGGCCCGAATTTGGAATTTGTTTTATTATCAATTTCATGTTTTCTAAAACTTTAACGAATTTTTGATGAACAAACTCAAAAAATTTAAAAGTGAACAATGGCAACACTCCACGAAAAAAAAACTTTTATCTCCAGGGCGTGGAACAGTGCATCGGAAATTCCATGTGTAGCCTGTATGCGAGCATTGGAGAGTCCTCCGCGAAGGCATCCCCTCCCTTAGGCACACAGCTCTCGAATGAAAGCAAACCAAACTCAATATAATAAGATAGAGCTTCTTTTTGCTAAATACCAATATCTCTGTGATCTATGTATCGGTTAATATGAAAGAGAATAGAGAAAGGAATATGGGATTACTATCTTGAACCCTGGATAGAAATTTTTATAAACATTTTTTTTATCTGAACTTTATTTCATTTTACCACAGAGCCATTTACAGGAATTCACTTTCGTCACTATCTAAAAACGCTTCGCTAACGAGTTCTTACGCCTGTTAAGGTAATGCTAATGAGCTCTCCGGAAAACTTAAAGCAAAAGACAATTGATCTCAGAAGGAATTATCGTGAATTGAGAGGCAGATGCTTGATGAGACCAAGACTCATAAAGGAGTATATTGCTCATAATTCCATAAAACGTACATACCAATAATTATCTTTCTAAAGTCTTTTGTGCATTAAATATTGTAAAACATAATTAATCCGTGAACGGATAATCGTTTTAACAGAAAATATTTGAAATAACCTGTAATTCATTTGAAAGAATTTTATATCTATTAGCATAGTTTATGTCTTTAGATTAATTAACAACGTATTGAGCCTAAATGTCCCGAAAGGAAAAAAAATCCTCAGCTGTTTAAAACTAATTTTATAAATCGAAGCTCTTTTTGTTACTATGAATTTTATTTTTTTCTCACCGTAACCATAACTGTCTTTTCTTTCTTTGATATTAGAAAGCTTATTTTCTAATATTCGTCTCTATTAATTCTTTTATTTCTTCATCAGATCAAGTTAAATCCATTTGCACTCACATTAATTTAATAGTTCTTTCAGAACATAAATAAAATGTAATATGTTTACACATTTTTTTAACGATCTTTCAAATAGATTCCATAAAATAGGATTTTGTAATACATTTTCCGTTGAAATGATATTTTACAAACTGTAGGTTTCTCGAGATCTCTGTAAACAATCTTTTCAGAGATCTTCAGATATAAGGAATCTTCAGAGATAAGGAAGAAACTGGCAATTATTTAGAAATAATATTGACACAAGCAAAACAAATAGCTGTAAAGAGCTCGATTTGAACTGGTCTAAATGGGCAAAAATATCATAAATATAATAATTTCAGACAGCCAGAATAAACTCTAAAATGCAATGTAACAATCTCTCTTTGAAACGCAGACTCTCAGGCTGACTTGTTAGCTGGCTCTTCCTGGCTCTCTAAGCCTTATTTATATAGTGCTGGGCAAGTTTGTAGAAGCATTGGGAAAACTTCGGTCTACGGCTTCAAGAATGCTTTTTTCGCAAAACTTTCAGAAAGTTTTAAAGTTGGCAAGAAATCTTGAAATGGCGAGAGTATGGTGACAGCAATTTTCGTTAAAGCTCTCCGTTAGCGTATTTCTTCATTTGTTTTCTTTTTAGTTGAGCTGTTTTTAATATTTAAATATTGTATTTTAATCAGAATTGATAGATCTACACTTTCGTACAACAAACAAAGAGTTATTTATAAAATATCGGGCCTTAAATGCAAAGAAACACGAAACAAACACATAATTATAACCCTAAATGAAACAAATAAATAAATAAAACAATACCCAGTAGTGCGAAAGAAAACACGAAACCAACAATGCAATCAAATGAATTGAATTTAAGTATTTGCATATATTTACAACCTTCATTTTATTTCTTTCAGCAGACTGCACATTCCACTCTGCAACTAAATAATAAACGCATTTAAAATGTATTCTAGAGTAATTTAAAGAGATGTTCACATGATGTTACACTGAACACTACTAATTCTGCATCCGGATAATTTTGCTGAGTGGAGAAGGTCTTTAAGAGTTAATGTTATGTTTTAGTAAATTTCAGAAGTGGTCGTCTGGTGGAGGTAATAGCCTCCGTTCAAACGGTGATATAAATGTGAGAAGCTGCGTTCAGACGAAGGGATAAAGGCAATAAGTGATTAAGGCGAGCTTAGTTGCCAGGCAACCACAGTGCTATGTCACAAAATCTGATTTAGGGCTCTTGGCATAAAGTTCGAAGTTTTCAACTTTATGTGGACTAAGTGTCAACCAATCAGAGCGAACTCGCGAAACCTAAAAGGAAAACCTCTAGACACATTCGCTCATGCCCATATTTAGCTTCTGTAAGTGGGTGAGGCTTAGAACTTGCGTCGCAAGTGTGAACGGAATTCTCGCATTTTATTCCTTGTGACTATGCCTCTGTGACATTTACGTCGCCGTCTGAACGCAGCCATAGAGGCTTAGTCATAAGGCGTAACATGCGGGAGTTCTGTTCACACCTATCAGACAAGCTCTAAGATAGCTCTAGATAGACTCTAAGATAGACAAGCTCTAAGCTCCCAATTATAGAAACTAAATTTGCTCATATGTGGATGTGTCTAAAGTTTGTTTACCTAGCAACGAAGCTCAGCTTAAACCAGTTATGACATTTTTACCACCGTCTGAACGGAGCCTAAAACTCGATACACGTTTATCTTCAGTTTGCTACGCGGTAACCTTTATTTAATTGCATATTACCTTTCTACTTCAGTGTACTAAATTTTAAATACATCTTATCATTTTATTAGTATAATTTTTGTAAGATGTATATTGTATAGTTTACAAGATTTGTAATTCAAATCATACGTAACATTACCTGAGAAAATTATTAGAATGTATAAATCTGAATTTTTTAACTTCTGGCTTTTGTTTAAGTATCTCTAATACGTATCAGATGCAAATCGTAGTAAATTGCGAAGAGAAATAACTGTATTAGTGTGACTAAGGTATCTAAAATTCAATATATTAATTTCTTTAGTTTCTTTGCTTCTAGAGATTTCTTGCTAAAACTAATACCGACAAGTTAGAATATTTTTATCGAAATTTAAATCATAAAGATCATACAAGAATATACTATGTTATACATATCATACAACATGTTATATGTATTTTGCATGATATGGTGTATCATCTACAATTTAAAAGCATAAATAATTACAATTTACGAAGTACAAGACAGACATTTATGAAAATTTCATCAACAAGCACAAATTTTCAATCTTGTATTTGGATCGTAGTACCTTAGCATTAGCAAATAATGACATTTCCTTAAAAAACAAGAAATAGCTGTAACAAAAATAAAAAAAACCCGCATAAAAGCATTCCTTCAGTAAGGTTAAAAATTCATCTTTTACTGCTTCAAATAATGCAGATCAGGAAAGCCAAAGGACAGTAGAAAAATTCCTGTTTATTCTAGCAGAAATACATGTTTTTCTTAGTTCGAGCGAACCAACATTTTTAATACCTATAAGAAAACATGTACAATATATAACACAAAAGATAACACAAAGGTAACTTATAACACAAAAGAATGCACGCGATCATTTTGACCGTGTATGCATTTTTATTGTTTTTTTATCTACTTTACTACTGTGAAATACGTTTAACACGAAAACGCTTAAGGCTAAATATTGGTTAAAACGAAATAATACAACGGTCCTGACAAACTAATATGTATTTTCATGCATTTTTTTAACACGAAATAATTTCCCGTCTGGGAATGAACAAAATACGGAAGCACCAGCCGCGCGGGGGATATTTAAGAGGGGTGTGAAATGGAAGAGAGGTAGCTTCACAAATTTCTTAGAATGATGGCTAAATTGGCTTTGAAACATCCTCGGAATACCTTGTGACATGAGCCAGTTCGGTTTATCCAAGCTACGTTCATCCTCCACCCCCTACAAACGCCACACAAAAGCCTCTCGTCTCTCATCATTGGGCCTAGGAATTCACAATGTTCACCAATTGAATCGTAAAGTTAGATGAGCGATTCTTACGAGAAAAGCGTGAGGTTGCCATGATATTAATAATTGCTCGGCTCACTGTAATGATGTATTGAAATCTATAAAGCTTACTTTTTTTGTCTCCGAATACAACAATTGTCTTGAACCCTCGTGATCAAGGAATTATACAAAACATACAATTTTCTACCGGAAGCAACTGCTTTGAAAATATTTACTCGCAATTGAAGCAAATGAAGATTTCTCCATCAGATTAATAGGTGTTCTTCATATGTTGCAACTCTGCTTGGAATTCAGTGACTCCAAGTACGATTGAAAATTCTGTTTTATTTAGAATGGGATAAGTATGTGCTTGAGATCTGTGACGAGTTTTATTTAATTTGAACAACTCTATTATAGTTTAATATTTTAGGCTCGTCTCTCTGGAGCTAGTTTAATTTTGTTGATTTTTTTAGAGGGTGCGCAGCCGGACTGCTGGTTTCTCATTTTGGTTAGATTAACCGGTCCTCCTTTTAGTCATATGGCCGGCTTATGTCCGCTAGGTGGACTGGGAGCTGTGCATGTTAATACAATACAATACGATTGAAAATTGTTTTCGTCATGCAGGATTCTCAAAAGTATCAGATTCTTTGGCACCAAAAGAAATGGAGGAGGATATTGAAACTGAGAGGACACTTAATGAAAAGCTTGAGAAAGTTTCTGTGTTATTGGACTCTCCTACTGTATCATCGGAAGAATATGTTGCAGTAGGCGATGATAATGTGTGTATAACCCCAACTATAGTAGACGAAGAAATTTTGGAGTTTCTTTAAAGCTAAAAAAATATCATTAACGACGACGATGATGAAACGAATGATCCAGCTCATGTTCCCACGTCATCCGAAATGAGAAACATCGTGAAAAGGTATGCAGTTATTTAGGACGCACAATCCAATTATGAAATGAACAACAAAATGGACGACATTGAACAATTTGCTGCTAAAAAAGACAATGCAAAGAAAAATATCAGATTATTTTCCCAAAACTCAATAGATGTTTTGTATTTCGAAAAACTTGAAAATTTTAGATTAAATTTCATTGAGTTCTTGTAAATGTTTTAGTTTAGTTGATTTTTTTAAACATATGCATATGTGCATATCTATTAAACAAAATGTACTCTAGTAAATTTAATTTTGTTGATTTTTTTTATTATTTTGCAATATCTTTTAACACGAATATAATTTAACACGAAAAAATATTTCAGTCCCCTCAATTTCGAGTTAAACGTTTTTCACTGTATTTAAAAAACATCGTAAGGCAATAAAAAATTAAAGATCATGTAAATTAACAAACAAAGATTATAAAACATGACTGATTATAAAGCAGAAAACCTACTGTTTCTAAACACTGACATATCACATACTGGTGTAAAATTTCCCATGAGTTATTTCCCATGAGTCACCTATAAGTACACATCGGTCAGTTGACCGATGTGTACTTATACGTGCTAAATCAATGTTTTTCTGCATGAGTCTATGTCTGAATAAGATTTTGTGCTTTGGTTTTTAGTTTTTTGGTCTATTTGATTATGAAGAGCATACGAGGGATATCTACCTAAGGAGAGGGATGCCACCGTAGAGGACTTTCAAAGAGAAACTGTCTAGTTTACACGTCACCCATGAGGACACCTTCAAAACGCCCATGCAGTCGGCTTGTTCGCCAGGATTAGAAACTCGAACCGAACTACTAATATGTACTGACTTAGTTATTCGGCCGCTGGTGGGCTCTTTTGTACGTTGAAATAATAGCAGGGCTAACTATTATTTTAAGTAATAATTATTAATAACAATTTCTGAAATATCTTTAATCCAAAATAAGTATGAAACGTATCTTTAAGATTTTAACACAGAAATGTGCCTGAATTTCAGAGAAAAAAAAGAGTTATTTTATCATGAAGATTTACGAATCTTTAAATGCAGTTTAGAAAATGTGATATACATTTCAAAAGCTTAAACTACTCTTAGTATCCTTTATATTGCACTTCAATCAATAATCATTGAGAAAGTATTGCAAAAGAGCCACGAACATCAAACACTTTTTACTGTTTCCTTCAAACTGACTTTTACTGACTTTTAAAATATGAATACCGACATGAACAATTTTAAAAGAGAATTATCATTGTCTCTTGCCAGATACTGCAGCTGAATATGTGCGTGCCATTTTAAGTGTCCTCAAATCCATCTGGACGATTTTTTTTGCGCAACATCTGAATGTGCGGTTAGAATAAAGGACTCTTTTTCCGAAACACGTTATAAAATGGTTTTAAAATGGATTCAAAAGAGATATTTTTGTCACGCCACTACTCAAATATGTATGTATGAATATCCTATACGTAACTCAAAAACGATTAGCCGTAGAACGTTGAAATTTTGCATATGACACTGCTATAACATAACTGCATTAAACACGGGACTGATATAGCATATTTGTGCACCTTCCTTTTTTATTACAATCGGCAGTATCAAACGTGCGTATATATATATGTAATAATAAAATTCCGTATTCAAAAATACACTTAAAACCCTAACTTAAATTTCGTCTTTCTTTTTGTTTTTTCCCCAGTCACAATTCTAAATGCATGTTCTTTTCATTTTTAATGGCGACGGTCTCTTATTTGAAAGTACGTGGAATTAAATCCACAGCCCCGTAGTCAAGTTTATTTTCCCGCCTTTTGTACACGTACAGTTATTGAATATTCTGGAAATATTTAAAGCGAACTGGATTGGCTGATGAGGCTGACGTCATTTCTTGGAAGCTCTGCCTTTCCACAGATTTATAAAAGGACTCGCAAAGGAGTAAATATCGAGGGGTCTTTTCATTAATGTAACATGGAGTAAGCTTCGATACAAAAAGTTATTAGTTGTTCTTTTTTATTTACTCCGGGGATCTGATTTTTGTAACTGCTGTTTTTCATGGAAATTAATACATGGATCACGTTTCTTCTTTAAACTTATCGTCTGATACTTTGAGCTACGACTACATTTGGTACATCACACACATATATATATATACTTGGCCTTTATTTTGGCAATCGTTGGTCGCAGTTATATATTTAGAAGTTATTCATAGAATTATTAGTTTATCATAGAAGTGCCAAAAATAGTCATGGAAAGGCAATGTCAAATTTAAGGAAAAAAAAACTAGTTTAGGCGAATAACAAAATCTTGCTTTTCATGCGGTCTTTTAATTTTTATACTTATATTTGGGAAAGTTTCATACTCATGGCCTTCGAGATAATTACTATCTTTCATTAATTAGTATGTGGGGTTTTACTTATTTAATTCTAAAGTTCTAACTTTGAACCCCACGTAAACTTACAAGCAAATAATTGCTTAAGTGTGTGAACAAACCACGTAAGACTGAAGAAGGGTTTCCAACCCTTTATTTTTCAGAATATTTACAATCAGTTCCTACTTGAAACGTTACACAAAGCCTCCACTCGGGCTTGAATTTAAATAATAATAAATTTAAATTAAACTAAACTAAGCTACCTGAAAGGTAAAGCGGAAGCTATCAGAAATCTAACTAGTTGGCTCCTAAGTATTAATTAAATCGGCGAAGCCAAGCAAGGTCCTAAGGTATGGCCGAGCGTAGTAACTAAGAAAGAAATTAGCCAAAGGCAAACGCGCGCTAGTCACGGAATCAGACTCTCTCTCTAGAAATCGGTGAAGTATCGACTTAAATAGTACTCTTTCTCATTTGCATTTACTGCGTTTTTGAAATTACATTCTGGCAGGAAATTGTAAGCTGAAATTTAAATAAGATAGGAAATATACAAAACTTAAAATAACTGTTAATAAACTTAGGATAAACCTTACAAGTAAACTGAAATTAATAAATTCGCATTCCAGAAGCAACAAACCTATTCGTGCATCTAAGTGTTCCATTTACAGATTTTTCATGTTTTGACTTATCTGACTGAATTTCAAAAAACTAAGCACTGACGTACATGTTTTAATTTACTGTATATTATATAAAAACTCCTATTTATCACCTTTATTCTGCTCATAAGAAATAAAAGGTAATCGAATAATCTAGTAATCGAGATTGAAAGGAAGAAAAACAAAATAAATCAATAAATATGAAAGGGTACAGATTTTAACGATGGCCTAAAAATGCTCTTTTAAAGTTAAATATAGTATATCAAGAGTAATTATCAATAGAGATTTCGCAGGTGAATAGCGCAACATCTTACAGGATATTAGATGAATAGAGATATAGACTAACATGGGAACATTTTAGATCTTCTGTGTATATGAAAAATGAAGAATGTAAAAGTATACAACTATTTTAAATAAATCATCATGAACTGAATGCATTTTTATATAATTCAGTCAAATTAAAAACTATGATAATATTATTAAGAACTGTATTCATTTCTTTTAAACAGTTTAGTTTGTTAATCAATAGTAGATAAATTAAATTTAAAGTAAAATATCTAACATTTTGGCGAATGGAAACAGACTAGACTAAAACGTGAAACAACTCAGAATCGTGTTTTGAGACTAATATAGCAATTTCGGGGTAAAACTTATGTTACTGGGGAGACCATTTACTGGAATAAACCCATTGTTATTGGACCACATATTTTGGACTAAGAATATCACTCTTTTCTAAGTAATCCGATCTACTATTGAACAATAAAGGAAAAGGTAAAAATTCACTCGCGGTAATATATTCGGTTAAAAGAACAAAATTTCCTGACGGAACAATGACATAATTTTTCCCATTACATCGGAAACTTATTCTCAAGGATAAGTTTAAAACTAAAATATATTGCCACATAACTAAAACATAATTATAACTAAAACATATATACACTCACTTCCAAAAGTTAAGCACGAAGATGTAAAGTGCAAAAAAATCAACAAATACTGCTTTGATTGACACAAAATTCGGCAGGAAAGTAGCATATATATTTATGCATAAAACAAAATCAATAATTATTTACAGAAATGAAAAAAATATTAAATATTTGTAAGTTACCAGATAATGACATACTGGAGACTTAAACACAATCATGTATAAAAACAGCAGTGAAAATAAAAAGCATAAACTGAAAAAAGGACATTAATAGGGTATGTGATCCCCCCCTCATCTGTATACAAAGTTTACACCTTGGTACCATGCTTTCAATTAAGTGGTCAACCACCGCTTAATTAAGCAATCGCCATTCTTCTTGTAGAGCAGTTTCCACCTCAATAAGAGTGGCTGGAGGTGGGAAACGTGAAGATACAGCACGGCCGAGAGCATCCAAGAGATTTTCAATGAGATTGAGGTCGGGCAAATATGCTGGCTACGCCATACGCGCAATCCCTTCACTTTCTAGGTAGTCATCGACGATGTCAGCTGTACGGGGAAGTGCGTTATCGTTCATTAAAACAAAAGTAGAGCCAACTGCTGCAGCGCACAATCTCACAATGGGTTCTAGGACTTCATCTCGATACCGGACAGTCGTTAAAGAACCCCGTTTAAAGATTTACAGATCGGTGCGGTATCCTAATGAAATCCCTGCCCACACCATAATGCTTCCGTCTTGGAATGTGATATGTTCGTTGATTTTTTGGGACTGATTGCGTGTTCGTTGTGCACGCCATATCCTTATACGCTTGTCATCTGGCTACAGAGCAAATCTTGACGCATTAGTAAACATGACATTGCCCCAGTCAGACACATTCCAATTGACATGTTCCCGTCACCACTGTAATCGTGCCCCTCTTCATTGGACGGATAGAGAAACACAAACTCCATGTACCCGGGCGTGCAGTCCACTTATACGTAATCTTCGGCGTACAGTAGCTGCACATATCGCCTTACCAATGGAGTCTGTAACCATAGATATCACACCTGTGGAGGTCGCTCTGCGATTCCGCTTGGCTACAGTAGCAATATATCGATCTTCCGCCGGAATTGTAACCATTGGGCGACCGGCTACGGGCCTTCGGATAACTATCTGTGTCGTTTGTAATTGTTTCCATAAACGTGAAATTACAGAATGATGAACGTCGAAGAAAAGAGCAACATCTTTGATCGACTGTCCTGCTTCAATGCGCCCCACAGCACACCAGTGCTCAAAATCTTCCATTCATATTTTGGAAGCCATAGAAACACATATGTCTTGAAAACAAATTCTACGAAAGTTTTAAACACCTTCTATCAGCACTTACAGTCAACTTCTGTAACCCTTCATAAAGCTGGCTTCTTATAAAACTGCCTTTTTTGCATATTTCTTGACATGAAAGGGCAACTGGCTGTTACCCAACATATTTGCATACTTCCATCTACCTCTCCAGGGAATTGCATCTTCTTCAATTCTGATTGGCTTCAATTCTGATCTGGCATTTTGCTCTTCGTACTTAACTTTTGGAAGTGAATGTAGTTTCAAAAAAAGGGCATAGGCCTTCCAATATTATGCGGGTCTCTAAAAATAATCCATTGCCATCCATCAAACAGAAGAAATATTCTTTTCTGTCGTGTCATTTACAACAAAACGGAGAACTGCGATAAAAGCGACAATACTTTGGGCCTTTAAAACGCATGTTGTTGTTACTGCTTATGCTCACTACTCTGGCGTATATTCAACTCAAGTCCACGAATTCCTCGTGGCAAGGAGTGTAAGATTACGCCTGTCGTTGGCAACAGCCTCGAGCACATTACAGGTGACTGTGAATTTTGGCTCAGTTTTTCCCCCAATTTTGATTTTGCCCCGCGGGAGGACAGGTCTGAGAGTCTCACACCCCTCTCTCCTTCCACCAAACCACATGAGAGGACTTTCGGCACGCCGCATATTTAAAGTGCTGCCATGCCGCACCGATACTATATATTTACAAACATCCATGCCTTCTCTGGGATTCGAACCCAGGCCCTTCGGCACGGCAGCCAGCGACGGTAACTACTATACCGGTTGGGCAGCTTAAAATGCATTATTAACGAAGTGCAAGAAAACTCAATTTGAGCTGAAATTCATATTGGAATTTTATACAAGAAAGATATTTTTAAATGTTTCTGTACTCGATGTTATTATTTGTATTGCAAATATGACTTTAGAATTTGTAGAGTCATTAGGTTTTTCTAAAGCAGGGCACATAAAAAATGAGCAGTGCCCTCACCAGGATTCGACCCTAGACAATACTCAGTGTGCTACCGCTACACCACGAAACAATGCTGGAAGGAGGTAAAAAATGAACCTTATATACTCTCCCTTTTAAAGGGTGACTGAGAATTAAGAGATACAATCCCCAAATAGTGGTGGGGACGAATTGTTGCCTACCTCTTTTTAGTTCGAACATCACTTTTTTTTTTACTTTTACACTGCTAAGGAGGACTACTGGGTGGGAAAAAGGCCCTTGCAGTATGGTGTCCGCCCTGTAGAAGTGAAAATGGCATTTATTGAATCTAGATTTTTAAAAAAAAATGTTGCAGAGTCACATCTAAATAAGGGATACAAAGGAGTATCTTGGAATACATAAGACATTCTTGATTGCAACACACTTATTGGTATACAATACACCACCCTGATACAAAATAGAATGTATACAATTAAGAAGTTATACCGAATTAACAGTATTCAAAACTGATAAGGAAAAGAAAAAAGTGTTTAGATACACAAAGTAAATATGCTGGAATGTAACCAAAAACAAAACACGTTTGAACATCACATTATATTTTTAGAAGCACGAGACATGAAAAATGAGCAATGCCCTCGCCGGGACTGGAACCTGGACCTCTGGAATACCCGCTAAGTGTGCTACCGTTACACCTCGAAAGCATGCTGGAAAGAGGGAGAAAATACCTTATATTTTTTTTTCATTTGCTATAAAAAGTACGATTTTTGACTATACAGTTGGGCAACTTTAAAGTACAAAAATAACATTTCTAACTTTATTCTATTCTGAATCTAGCGAACTTGTAATAATACTTCCTT
Source organism: Stegodyphus mimosarum (assembly GCA_000611955.2). NCBI lineage: Eukaryota > Metazoa > Arthropoda > Arachnida > Araneae > Eresidae > Stegodyphus > Stegodyphus mimosarum. The sequence continues at coordinate 62,262 of KK121018.1, forward strand.
GAAATTTCAGGAAATCTGGAGAAAGAATATATTGCACACGAGTATTTGAGAAACCATCGTTTCCACTATCTCTTACCTTCTCAAACACTATCAGTGAATATTTATATAAGAGCGATGCTGCTGTACGGAAGAATTCGATATATTTGAGCGGTGGTGATTTTTCTCTTTTATTCAAAATACCTTCGGGTCAGCCAGTTTCCAGACACATTGCATATTCTACCACAAAATTTGGATAACTAAGGGCAAAATTGTTTATTTCTATTATCAATAGTAATAAACTAAGAAATGCATACTAACCTGGCTAAAAAAATAATTCTTCTAAATAAGAAGAATATACGTAGAAATGGAATCAAAGCTCTTCTCTTTCCATATATTAAAAAGAAAAACACAATATTAAAATATGATTTATTTTATTCTTGTAATAAAATGCTAGAGGAGTAATGTTATTCATATATTTATCAGGGGTATTTGATTTTTTAAATTGTTGTCATATACTACTGTATTCGTAATATGATTTAATGACGCGTTTTCATTGTAGGAATGCAATGAAAATAGCATTAAACTTATTATTTCTTATGTCGTAAAATGACGACTAGACAAACGTTTTACAAAGGTTATGTTAATAGAAAAGGCCTTTTGCGAAATGAATCTTGGCAATACGATTTTAAACCATAGTAATAACGAAAAAGGAATTTTTCAGTTTTTATTTTAAATTCTAACTTGTAGCGTTTTATAGCACGACAAAACACTAACCTCCGAGCAATAACTCATTTCATCCCACCAGATATTTCCTAAAGTACCATGTTTCAAAATGTAAAGTCTTGTTATTACCAGAAGACAAGACATGAACCGTCTAATCGCAGCTACAAATCTTCTAAAAAATAGAGAGTGTCTCATAAAAACGCGAACACCAAGCCGATGGGAAAAGCAGCATCTAAAAGCATCTACTAAAAATTTGTCCCCGTTAGGCGGCTCCGTTTATTTCAGCTACTAAGGCATATTTTCCTATCCGCACACGCATTTTCCAAGTCAGCTTCTCTTCCATGCACGATTGCCTGATATCTCGTAATATGTCTGCTGAAACAGCTCAGAAAGGTTAGGAAAACCAGGGATTGGAACTAATTTATGGAGCGGAGAGATTTCGCGTTATTAGCCTCATAAATGAAGGCGGATGGATACAGCCGCTCGTAAAAAGGTTGCTGAAATTCTGTGGTGTTCTCTCTCTTTCTGCTCCCCCGTTTCCTCCTGGGTAACTAAGAAATGTATTCCTGGGATTGTAGTGTCGTCTTTAATTAAGGTTCGCTTCGCTGATAAAAAGAGGATCTCTTTGTCTTTTGTTAGGTACTTGCACTTTTATTAGATATTCGTTTTTTTCCCTCTGGTTATAAAATAATTCCGTTTGTTTTCCTTAACAATAGCAGAATGGGATAATTAATTAACATTTAGCAGGTAAGAAGGAATTACTTATCAATACAACATGACGGACATACGACTTTTCCATAGTCTTACAGAAATTAATATATTTTTTTGTTGTCATTTAGTATAAACTTCCCAACCTGTTTTTGATCATCAGTTTTATTGGATGAAAAATAAAGAAGGTGATTCATGATTTTTCGCAAGACGATACTGGACTCCGCGATGTCCTTGACCGAACTACCAAAACTCGTAACTTGACTACTAGTCCTTGACCAAAACGCTAACCATGAGGTCTGTTAGTGGATCATTCTCTTTCATCAAATAGATGACGAATTCTCATTTGCCTGATGTTTCAGCATGGTAATTGTTGAAACCTGCCATTCAGAGGTCTACGGTTATGGATCTGAAGCTCTCTTCTTACCTACCACAACCTCTCGAAAGGACCTCTGGCTGCACAGTATATATTAATATACTGTTCAGTTACAACTACTATAATTTGACTTTTCTTGCCCGAAAAGCTTTATCCCAGAAGAGCTATAAGTCTCGAACCGACATTTTGCGTCGAATCACTATAAAGGGCTTTATCACTTTTCAGATTGTTGCCACCAAATATTATTAAATAATGTAGAAGCTGCATGAATATATGTATATTTCTCACACTGTGAAAAAAAACAGCGATACCTAGAGCCACAAATTTTGAATAACAAAATTCTACACCCGAATATGGCCGCGTGGAAGCCCGAATCTTGAATTTCTAATTGTTTCATTATTTATTTCATATTTTTTAAGCTTTAAAAAATTTTTAATCAAGAAACTCAACGACTTCAAGCGGACAGTGACAACATACTGTACGGAATAGAATATTTTTATCTGTGTACCGGAAATTCTAAAGATATGCTGTTTCTAAATATTTTTAGCTCAAAGAGGCGTTAGCCCAAGTGTATGTATGTATGAAATGTGTATGTATGTGTGAATGAAAAAATGCCCCCTTTGGGCGTCATATAAAAATCTGAAAACTTTCAGAATTTTTATAATCCTTTTTTTTTTATTTTTCCCTATCGCTTGCGCTTGAAATCAAAAACTCCGTCGTTTTCAACCCCTCGCAGAATAAAATGCTTTCGCTTTTCATTTATTGGACGTTTTCTTTCCCACATGGCTGCCTTAAACGATCGCTGATCGCAAATATTAAGAATCCACTGTACATCCAATTGCTGATCGTAAGTACTAAAAATAGACTTCTGTTGGGAACTAACCTGCATTAAATCAAAGCTCTTTTTAACAGCCAGACCAACGTTCTGGAAATTGAAAATAATAGATAAGCTGCATTTGGCAAACTTTTTTTTCCGTTTTCTTCATTTTCTTTTTTTTTTCTCGGCATTTATGACGTCGTAATTTCGCCCAGATTGGCTGATTATTTTCCTCTCTGCAGTTCAGCAGATGAAAAGAAAGCAAGTATAGTATTTCCAATCGCACATTTTATGGTTGCTTTAATGTAGTTTATCTAAGGAGTTATCGAACGACTAACAGTGTTTTTATATGTACACTATTTCCACACTAAGACTGATGAGGTATTTTTTGACAGTATCACGTTTGCTTCTAAATGATGGCAGAAATATTTTCCTGGAAAAAAACCTTCTAAAACTTGTTTTTTCCTTTAATTATTCTTTTCTATAATTTTTTGCGTTACTGATTTAAGAGATGCTGCCACTGAATTTTTCCCTAAATTTCATCTATAAAATAATATTACCTTTTTCAAATTTTTGGCCAAAATCTTTTAATAAATCCACATTCAGCTTTCATATTCATATCAAAATTATGGCAGACGATGAAAATATTATTCGAATTACATATCTGTTATTAAAGGTCTTCGAAATTTAGATAAAATTTTATCTGTTCTGCAATTTCCATTGCTTTAAACTATTTAAATTCTAACTCATGGTTGAAATTTTCTGATACTTATTTTCAACAATGTGTGTTAAAAATCTCAGTTATATTCTAAAGCATAGTACTAAATTTCTGTGTATAACATGTATGCAAGTTTTCACGCAATTTCCCCATTTCTCAAAAACTTCAGAAAGCTAAATTTTAAAACAGATTTCTCCACGTAGTGTGATTGTTGACATCTATTAACTAATTTGCTCTGATTTTCAGCCGATGGTCTGTAACTGAGGACGCAATAATAAAAATAAGCTTCAAGAAAATGCGGAGATTTAATGCTTATGATCGTTCTTAATATCAACTGAGCATGGGAACACTGACTAAACGGTAACAAAGACGGTGACAATGGCGACCACTTGAAAGCTGTAGCAGACGACTATAGGCGGAGGTTTCAGCACCATCAAATGATCTGAGGTGTAGGAATTATCAATAAAAGTCAATTATAGCGAGCGAGATTCAAGATACACAAAAAATATACTAAGCTATTTTAAGATACTTCCTAAAATACACGGTAATATTAACTATTTTAATATTATCGTGTGTTCTTAATGTAATTTTCTTTTAAATAAGTGTTGGAGCTTTTAATTCTTAAGAGTTTGTGTATAGGTTTTAAGTTCAATACCAAATGATAAGTCAATATTTGGATAAACAATTCTCAATAACATGAATGTGTAAAGTTTGTGACAACATGATAAACACAATATATACTGTAAAATTAGTGTTCAAATCAATCGTAAATAGTGACCATGAGCTCCAACAGAATAATTAAATTTAATGCGTTGTGAACATGTAGACAGGTCCAGTGTTCTACATTAAAAGTGAAACATTTCAAGAAGGTTAAAATTAAATATAGAATTTATTAAGATATTTTGAATTAATACAGAATTTTACATGGGTGGCGGTGGTGTGAAAAAAATATAAAAAGGAAGCGCATACCCATCCAAACAGGGAATTTAACATTGTAGATACAGTCATCCGACAAACAAACTTCGGCCGACGTCACAGTTCCAAACCGTGAAGTTAACATAGAGAATACATTGTAGATATGGTTGCGGGCTTTCTATAAGGAGGAAAAAAAAAGAAGAAATTAGTTCAGAATAAATTTGGACATTTTCGTCGCCCTCCATAGTATCCTTCTCTCGTCTAATTCTTCCGACATCTTTGGTTCTCTGATAATGCTGACGCTTTCAGCTCCGTCTCCTTCCGTCCACAAAAATGGCTGCGTGTCAGACTCCCGTCAGTCCTGCTCGTCGCCAGCTCCCAAGCCTTTTTACTCAAAACGCCAAGACTGCTCGATTGGCGATTGTAGATGGTAGGAAAACCGCCAACAGCCCGGCAACCCCAGGGAAAAAACACGCAGGAAGGTGCAGCCCAAGGTGGAAAGAGCTCCTGCATTTGGCGAGTATCGCTGCTAGCCTCGTCGAGGGGTCCCATTCCAGCATAGGAAAAGCCTGCGAGTAAGCAAAAACATCCCGCCCCCCTGACCCTGGGGCAGGGTTAGTAATGTAGAAATTTAGCCTCTCCGCAGGGTGCAAAAGTAACTAATGTTGACAGATGTTTCACAGACTACCGTCTAGCGGGCGAAGAAATCGAAAACAAGTCAATAAATCTATTTGGAAGGGCAACGGAATAAATTTGAAAGGATAGGTGTTAATTATTGATTTTACAACAAATTAACTTCAATACTGATAAGTACTTAAATAAAAATATAATAATTTCATAGATAATTTTCTTGGGTTTATTCCAACACCAAACACGACCACCATAGTAAGGAAATAAAAATTACTTCAGTTAAAATACAATAATCAAGTATGAAAATTTTTATATATTCTCCACAACACCAAAACGACCACCAAAGTCAGAAAATATGGATCCCAAATTTAGCAGAAAAGGGGGCATAATAAAAATTAAAACTTAAATTAACTTTAAACACCAACTTGTGTAACAACTTTAAAAAGATTGACCATAAGGATCAACCTATCAAGAGATTAACATTAACAACCAAGGTTAAGAAAAATAATAATTAACTAAACAGAATTTAAATAGTTAACCAACCAAAAGTAAAGAAGAAAAATTAATTACACAAGCAACTTAAAATCAGCGTTAACCAAAACTGTCAAGAGAACAAATTAAATGACTACAATTACTTTTAAACAAACCAAAGAAACTTAAGTTCAACTACAAAAATTAAAACAAATTAAACTTTAAGTCTGAAGCAAAGTAAATTAAATCATTACCTTTAAAACAATTTAAATCACAACTGAAATAAGTAATACATAACATAAGCAATACTGTGATAGCACATGGTAGTTTACCCATAAGTACTTCCCATTTGTTACGTTCTGACTGCAACCGCATCCTTCGCAAATTAAATTATTCACATAATTTCCCCTGCCGATTATCGTATGACAGAATGAATGCAACAGGGGAAATAGACAAATAAATATTATTTACTAGCCGCTATGCTGCCAGCCTTCGTCTGGCTTTTAAACGTACCCGGAAAAATGCCTAAAAGACACACCTGGGACCTATGGCCGCGTAAGTTCTTCCAACTTTTTTCTCTTTGTTACGATTCCAACCTTCCTTTGTATACGGCCCTGATGTATCTCCAGAAAAACATATACATCTTGAATTTTTAGCAAATTAATTGCATGAGATGTGCATTAAACATTTGTTAAAGCATAATTTATATTCCCGTTCTTAAACACCATCATGACAACATAAAAAATTATATAAAAATTCTACAATAAAATTTAAATTTTTTAAACATTTTCTTACTCGATAGTTTGAATGATCCTTTTTCTGAAATTTTGAAATGTTATGATACTTTAGGTAATCTGAGGAAATGTGTCAGCAGTCACATCGCGGCCATTTAACTTGTATAAAATATTACAATGAAATAAGCAATATACCTTGATACAAATGATAATTATCCTAATAAATTAATTAAACAATTTACCGTTGCAAAAAGAAACAACTTTTTAATTTCTCAAACTTTTCAGTCTCTTAAAAACAGTAACATAAGATATACGACGAAAAATTGTTGCCAAACCGAAATTTTTAAAGGAATAAAACTATTCAAAATGATGCAATTTCATCAAAAATCTATCAACAACAATAAGAAAGGAAAATTGTTGCCAAAACTACATTTTAAAATATCTGAGATGTGAGAAGTGTATTTGGAAGCTTCATTTAAAAAATTTTTTAAAAATACAAAATATTATTATTTTTCGAAAAAGGAGTCGAAAGGATTAAATTTCAACGTATCCAAAAATCAAAGGAAAATAAACAGCACATTTTTTAAAATAAGTTTTTTTTAAAATAATTCCGCTGAAAAGGTGTTAAGCTCACCTTCCTAAATAAATTCGTATTTAATCGATTTATTAAAATAAGAAATTTATTTTAAGTTCGTAAAATAGCTAAGTGTCTACGCTTCACGACTATGTAAAAATGAAATGTATAGAGTGAAATCTCGCTTTCCTGTAGCCCATTATGTCTCAAAATGACGCGATTTGGTCACAAAACATAAAATAAAAAAAATTCTAATTCGAATTTCGAAAAAATCGCTTCGAGGTGCACTGGCTCTTGTGTAGATACACCTATGTACCAAATTTCGTGGCCCTGGGTCTATTAGCTTACTCGAAACACGAACGAAAGACACACACACATACACACGCAGACTCTTTGTTTTATTATATGTAGAGATTATCTGGACGCACAGGCACGGGCTATCGTTTGTAAATAAACGAAAGTACAGCAAACCGTGACCAACGTTGAGATTACGTCATTAAAACATCGCGCGCACTGGAAAACCGCGTTCCGTAAAGTTAACGTAAATGTGTTAGGTACAATTCCGATTAAGAAAGTGTTTATAATTTAAACAAACCTAAATATTTATATAATTAGAAGGACAAAAATCTGCTGTGGACACCGCCTGGCTTCCTTGTCAGGCCCATTGAAATGTACACATTTTTTGCTGTATTTCATTTAAACTTATTTCCTCGAATTTCATTAGTGATATATTTCTCACTTAATTCAGTTCTTACTTCAAGGCAAGGCAAGAATACATAAAAATTCAAAACATCTTCATTAAAAATTGTAAAATATAGAAAAACATAAAACAAGAAATACAGTTCAAAACAGTTAAAAACAATTTTTACAAGTAAAGTAAATTTTCTATGCAAAAACAAGTAATTCGGCAAGCTAAATAAAGACAGTATTTTCGGTGCACAAAATTGAAAGCTTACTTTTGCTCCCACTCGGCCAAAAGCACATTGAAATTGGTGCACAAACTGACTTAATCCACTATTCTAGTAAGAGTTTCAAGTGTAAGCAAATGGTGGCCTCATTAGGTCTAGTACTACTTAAACAACTTTTGAATTGTTGATAATTCTGTAACAAATGAATTCACATTACCTAAAGCCATAAAAACCTTAATCGCAACATAAAAACAGCATAATTCAATCACTTTTAAAGCAGAAAATGCAAGATTCACCAACATATCACAATAACAAACTGAGCTCACCAAGTCGGATAACAGAGTGGGTGTATATGTATTTGTAATATTTTGTCAGGTAGGCACAGGAATGACAAAGCTTGGCATAAGAATCTGGGTGTTGTTGTGGCTGAGTGGAAGGATACAAAAGGACGACAAAGAAGGATTTAGCTTTTTAGCTTGCACATATTCAATTCTCACCGCAGATCATTTGTCTTTAGCTGAAATTCTCCAAATTACATATTCAATTTGATTTAAACGAAGTAAGATTAATTTTAGGCTTTCTACGTCATAACTGTATAAGGTATTTCTCCCGCCTTCTTCGCATGCCTTCGGGATGCAGTGGTCTGCACGCTCGAAGCGTAACTGAGAGGTCAGTGGTTCGATTCCCGGCGAAGATTTGCTCATTTTCATACTTCTGCTTCCGAAATAACCTAATGTCTCTACACTGGCGCCCGAACTAGAAAGGTGGTGCGTGATGATTCTCTTCTCCACCACCGGGATTTGGCGATTGGGTGCCCAAAACCCTAGTCGCCCTTTAAAAAGGTGGAGTATATAAGGTATTCCTCCAGCCTTCTTCGTATGCCTTCGTGTTGTAGTGGTTGGCACGCTGGATGCGTAACCGAGAGGTGTGTGGTTCGATTCCCGCCGAAGACGTTGTTCATTTTCCATACTTCTGCTTCCGAAATAACCTAATGCCTCTACAACTGTTCTAAGAAAGGGAAGAAGGAAGGGATGACCAGTGCAGGGTCTTGTAGCAGCGATAGAAGGAAGCAGGCTGACGGTTCGGTATTTATATTAGAGGTTAAATAACATGCCAGAATGTTCCCCAAAGTGCTGGTCTAGGATGAAGATCCTGAAATTGCGGAGTTAATTATTGGTTGCCTGTTCGTGCAGACCAAAGCCATCATATTTTTCATATTATACATATACATGTTTTGTGAGGCCGATTGCAAACAAAAAGGGAAGTGCACCACTACATGTTATAGCAATTCCATATTCAAAATTTCAACGTTCTGAAACCATTCGTTTTTAAGTTATGCGAGATACATAAATACGTACTTACGTACATATAGACATCAAGTAAAATTTCTTCTGAATTCTATCATACGAAATAAAATATTTTTTAATAAATCGATAATATTTTAATAACCGATCATAAAATACTCCATTTTATAATTGGTTTTGAAAAACATAATCCTTTATACTGTCCTTACGTACAGATATCACTCAATAACATCATTCAAATGGACTCGAGAGCAAATGCGTAAAATGGACTTATAATGGTTCAAATGGACTCGAGGTCAAAATTGGTATTTTCGCTGAAATGTGATACTTGAAATCGTTCGAGATTACAATATTTCCTTTACTCCGTACAAGCACGTTAAAACGAAACAAATGTTAATTGAAAGAATTTTTATTACTTAGATTTAAGACCGTGATGCAATTAACTTTTTAAAAGCTAGTGTTGTTTCCTTTGGACAATGACTGAAGAAGCTATTTAAAAGTTTCGCAGGAAACAGCGTACCCTTTTTTGTGCCTGTCATTAAGAGCCGTATTGTTTCTTTAATTCGCCGAATCTCCAGTGCAAAATCAGGCAGTTTCCGTGCCTTTTTAAACAAATTCATTTAACTTCATGTAAGTTAAAGCTTTTATTTTCTTTTCCATTACCACTGTTTTCACTGTCTACTGTTGTTTACCCAATTCTTCATTCTTCATTTCTCGAATAACGCTTTGAATTCCTCTTCTTCCATATTTGAAACCCCTTTGCCAAAATTTGCTTTTGACATCTGCACAGCGTTTTTCGCGTTATTTTCAGTCGACAGGAATCTTTTAAAATTGTTGAAAACTGCTGGCATAGAGTTGACACCAGCAATATTCACTGTTGACGAATGAACTTTGAACCGCTTAGGACTAAGACTCTAAAGTTGGATAAATTAAATAGAAGCAGTTAAGGTAAATCGTGCAAGTGAAACCGCGTTCCGTAGGTCCAGGCTTGGTAAGGGTTTTCTGCAACTGATTTCCATGAACATTCTGAAAGTATTAACATTTATAAAATCCGTACTTTATAGTTTAAATTATAATCATTATCCTTTAACATAGCTATTTAAAAATCAATAAAAGTATTTTTAAAAAAGCACAGTTATTTCTAAAATATTATATCTAGTTTATATAGTTTATAATATAACAAATCTGCTTGCAAATGTTTTGGAAAATTTGTATTTTTATTGTCATCATTACAAATTTCGAATATTGTTCGGAGAACAGCCTTGGTTGCGCCAACTTGGCTTCTTTAAGGGTATGGGCGATATTTCATCATGCCAACGGAAGTTAATACTACAGAATAAATATTACAATAATAAATACTACAGAGTAAATATTACAATAATAAATACTACAGTAACAAATAGTAATTACTATACTACAATAATAAATATTAATAATAAATACTACAGTAACAAATAGTAATTACTATACTACAATAATAAATATTAATAATAAATACTGCAGATAATAAGTAATACTACAGATAATCAATCCCTTAGCAAGGGAAACGTATTACGGCTGTCTGCCTAGAGGAAGTACGTCATCGAATGACAACGATGGCCTGTCATGCCACAATTAGCTGTTTCTCCCTTTTTGGCGTCAAAGCTGTTCTCCGAACAAAATCCCAAGTTTCTGATACCTTTTATAATATATACTGCCCCCCCACACACATACACTAAAAAAAAGGGATAGTTCTATATCTTCCGTTCTGTTGGGCCGCTTGAGGAAATTCAACTTGCGTTTTGCATGTCTCGAAAGCCGTACTTAGGATATTTATTAGATTTGTATATAGCGTTCTTGTAATGTAGGTATTTTGTTACAAAATCGGACTTTCCCTGAAATGACATGTCAATTGTTTTTTCCGTGTTTCGATTCTATGACTCAAATTATGCCAAAGTGCCAAGTTTTAAAAAAATCGCTCGAGTAGTTTTTTAGGAAATTAGTTCGCAAATTTATAGAAACACGGGTATTTTTAGCCCAAAGGTGTAATTTGACCAAAGGTGCTATGAATTTCGTTTTGGCATTTTGCGTTAGATCACTATAAACGGCGTTTCACTTTTCAAATTGTTGTAATGAAATATTAGAGATCTGCTTCTCGCACTGTGAAAAAACAACTGTAAATTTTGAATAATGTAGCAATCTATTCGAATATGGGCATCTGGAACCCAAATTTTTAATTTGTTTTATTATATATTTCATATTTTGTGAAAAATTTACAAATTTTTGATTAAAACCTCAACGATTTCAAAGCGAGCAGTAGCAACACTGTACCGAAAAAAAACGTTTTTCAATTCCAGCGAACTAGACTGTTTATCGGAAATAAATGTATGCTCTTTCAAAATTACTTCATGATATTGCTGTTGGACTGAATTTTATGATTTAAGGGCGAAGAACATAATACTTACTAAATAAAGTCAACACACAAAACGTTAAAAAAAAGCCCCTTGCGGCGTAACATAAAATCTGAGAGCTTTCACATTTTTTTTAGTCCGAAGTGGCTTTGTCCCAGAAGGACTATTGTTTTCGTTTTGCGATTTTGCGTGAGAAACATTAAAAGTCTGAATCACTTTTCAAACTGCTGCCACCAAATATTGCAGCCCTGTATTATATTTAATGAACAATCTGCATAAATGTATTCATATTTCTCCAAATATGATAAAACAACGGTACTTAAAGCCATCCAATTTTGAATAACCCGTTTCCACCCGAAGATGCACATCTGGAAGCCCAAATTTGGAATTTGGAATTTGTTTTATTATCTATTTCATATTTTATAAAACTTTAACGAATTTTTGATGAAAAAACTCAAACGATTTAAAATCGGGCAATGGCAATACTCTAAGGGAGAGAAAATTGTTTTATCTCCACCTCGCAGAATTGTGCACCGAAAATTCTAAAGATATGCTCATTTTAAAATTATTCTGCGATATTGCTCTTGAACTGAACTTTACGGTTTAAGTGCGAAGAACATGATGTTTATTAAATAAAGGTAACACAAAAATGTTTAAAAAACGCCCTTTTAGACGTAATTTCAAATCTGAAATTTTTCAGATTTCTTTTTTTTAAGTATTTGTATAATTATTCAGAGGATTCAAGTAACTTTTGATTGCGTGCTTTGGACGCATGTTTCCTGTCCATGAAAAGATACAGCTCGAGAATTCTCTACTCAAAGAACTAAATTTTATTTATTTTTTTTTATTGAGAAATCTTGTGTAACAGATTCTTTTCCTGTTCGCATAAATCTGCGATAAATTCATTTAATTTTTTTATTGAGAAATCTTGTTTAACAGATTCAAACGCTTTCTTATCACGTAACATTTGCTGTTCTCGCAAATCTGCGATAAATTAGTTTAATTTCTTGAGTCACAACTTTAAATTATCAGGGCTTAACTGAATAAAACCTTCTGCACCTTTAATGCCTTGACTAGTATATAATTTACCACGGGGCTTGTTCTATAGTAAAATTGAAAGTTACTACTTAGGGTCACAGTCTGCACCAACATGAATTTATTGTAGAAGATTTTATTACAGAACGCAATAAATTATATTACAGAATGCAATAAAATATTTATCCATCTAAACGTATTTTGCATATAGTCTAAAATTTTTTTCAGTGCCTAGAAGCATCCCGGACATCTACCACGCATTCTAAAGTGAAGGAGTAAGTAAGGATTGGAAATCGAATAGTGAGCAAATGCTATTGTGAACAATAAGGTGCGAAAATAAAATAATGAATGTGTATGCACAGTCATTAATAAACACAGTTTTTATTTTTAATGAACACATTTATAATGAACATATTTTTTTTTATTTTTTCCATTATTTATTTATTTTAATTTTTTATTTCAGTTCTGCGGAAAGTAAGGGATAACTTTACCAAAAAATAAAACACCTTATACATATAATTCAAGTTAGATAATAAAGTGTTACAAAGATATGCATGACAACTATAAAGAGAAAAGAACAATTTAGAATACCCTGCCAAGAATCACATTTCCGGATGAGAAAGTTCATTAGCAGAAATCAATTCAGATAATGATTCTCATCGAGAATGTTCCGATTTAATGAATGCTCGAGAACAGCCTGATTAAATTCAGTAACTGACCTATCTGCATAAAGCTACATCAAAGTATTAGTTAAAAATTATATTTGTATCATTATCTTAAGGAAGTGATCTTTATCGAAATTAAGCAATCTGTTAAGAGGAAACATTCGTTCTGTTATTACCAGAAAGCAATGTCTTTTTAAACAATGTCCAGGAAACAATGTCTGTATGAAAGATGATCATTTTTCCCTCTTGTCAATTCTATAATAATTCAGAAAATTTGTGAAATATTACAGCAACGTTAATAGGCCTAACAAATTCTAGAATATTCCACAATAAAGGATATTTCTTGAAAGTATATAAAAAACTTTTCAAGTACACTGTTGCCAAAATTAATATGCAATCCTTTTTTGACGCTGAACTGGGATGCATTACGTCAAACAAATATTTTTCTGCTTATTATTGGCCCTATTTTTTCCACTCGATGTCCCATTCTTCATAAATATTTTTGCGCTTTTCTCTCACTAAACTTAGTATTTGACCCTCTATTCTGTAACAGATTCCAAACCTCTTGATGTCTGAGTCTGTTCATGAAACCTTCTGAAACTGTCGGTCAAATTGAGCAACACCCTGTATACACACTAATTACATGATTTATCGTTTTAAAAAATAACATGCTTACGATTAACTTCCTTATTAATTAGTTTATTATTATTTTCAGTTTAAAAACAAACAGCAGTTTTTAAATGCTTTCCATATGCACTTTCGATTTTGAAAATTTATAGTGTTAAAAAAGAATGAAATTTAGATCTTAATATAATTAAAATATGGGAACAAGAAAACATTTTTATTTCAAAAGAAAGTTAAATCTTCTATATTATCTTTCAATAAATTTGCATTAATGATCAGTATACAAATAGAGCTTTAAATTATTAGTGAAAGGAATTCTTGTTCAATAACTGGGTCTTCAATTATCAACTTAGCTAACACCGTCTAATACCTTACACCAAAAAAAAAAAAAAGAAAGAAAAGAAAAAAGGAAACGAAGGTACCACTTGTAATTTCGCAAAGAGGCAGCTTACCTGCATTTCTTCGCTAATCGAAAGCCCTCTTATTTTTGTAGCTGTGGCAGTTAGGAATTAGACTTCAATTTTATTTCTAATCTACTGCTATTTATTCTAGTCAATAGATATTGAAAGCGGTTTTCAGATATGATAATAGCTTTCGGGCAGCATTGGCTCTTCTGCTCTTTAGCCAATACTGCTAAGAAACAACAACAACACTCTGGATAACACTGCTGACAAAGCAAATTCTCATATACTTCAGAGATTTCTTCTGGAAAATACACTAGTTATCATAAATTAAGGAAAAATCACAAAAATAGCGATAACTTCCTAAAACGTAATCCAAACCTTGTAAAATTTGAATATGTTGCGAAGTAAGAGTAGCTGAGTAAAACTGCAATATGCAAATTAATGGCGCTGCACTCGGAATACGTCATCTGCGAGGAGCATAAAAGTCCATGTTTGAGAGCAAGCCCACATATTTCACTGTGATAATGACATCAGAAATCTGAGATAGCCAATTCGTAACACTGACCTCCAGCCATCATTTGCCTGCAGAACTATCTTGGAGAGCCATTGGCAGACTAGAAGCAGGACAAACAGAAGTGGACAGATGGCTAAATGTGAGTTCTTCTGTGGTTTATAGACTTTAAAGGCAATTTCAAACCACGGATTCGGCATCTAGGAGGTTCAGCGAAGGACAGCCAACTGCTAAGAAGAGAGCCGATGACCGATATTTGATTATGTGCACGCAGAAATAGAACCGCTATTCCGACTCTTCTTATATCGTCCCTTGCTGCAGCCACCGGACGGTTGGTGTTGACGTCAACTGTGCGTAGAAGGCTTCACTAAGGTGGTCTGTGTGAGAGGCGACCAGCCATTTGCGTGCCGTTCACGTCACGCCATATGAGGGACCGTTTGCAGTGTGCACGACAACATGTCCGCTGGACGCCTGATCAGTGGAGGGATGTTCTCTTTACGGATGAGTCCAGGTTTAGTCTAGAAAGCGATAGTACGCGTTATTTGATATGGAGAGAACCTGGAAACCGTTATCATCCGTCAAACATCCGTGAAAGAGATGCATACGGAAGAGGCAGTGTCTGTGTTTGGGGTGGCAGCTCATTGGGTGGACGCACAGACCTCCATGTCTTTCCAAGGGGAACCGTGAGTGCTCAGATATATAGAAATGGCATCCTTAATGCTTATGCACGCCCATATCCCGGGGCAATAGGTGATGCTTCCTGTTACAGGACGACAACGCAAGACCACACAAGGCTTGTAGCGTAGATCATTATCTTAAACAGGAAACGATTATGCGCATGGAGTGGCCAGCTCGATCCATCCCCGGACTTGAATCCTATAGAGCACGTTTGAGATACTTTACGGAGACATCTAGCTGCTCTCAATCCACCCTCAGACCCTTGCCGCCATTGCAACTGCCTTGCAAGAGCAATGGCTCTTGCTTCTTATGGAAATGATAGACCGCATTATTGAAAGCATCACACATCGTTGTATTTGCTGTATTTCTTCTAGAGGCGATCATATTCAATATTGAAGGTACTTTTTCTATAGCAAACTGGCACTTTTGATTTGTTCATATTACACATGTGCTAATTTCTATACTACTATAATTGTCTGGTAATTTCTTTTTATATTATTTGATACCTTACTATGTGTTGTATATTTTGGGTAAGTTTCATAGAATTCTACATGTAACGTTTTCAGTAATCGTGATTTTCGTGATTTTTCCTTAATTTATGATAACCAGTGTACTCAGTATCGGGAAATGACTGAGTACAGCAGGCATCAAATCTACTTACTTACATCTCAACACTACTAACATTCCTCTCTAGTTCAAATGACAGTAAGTCTGCCCCACTCTACAACCTAGCTCAGATTGTCTGCTTTCAAAGACAAAAGATCTCAAATCTGCACCGCCACCGTGTTAGTACTTTTTTTGAGAATTGCATCTTATGGTACTCAGCGAGTCAGACCCTATTTGGGACTTTCTGAGGACCTGGCATGAACTGCATAATATCTTCTGCTAAACACCAGATAAAACACCAAAGATGCTAAACTATCATTCCTCTAAATGATGTTTTAAAATAAACTTAATTGCTTAGTAACTCAAAATGCTTCTTATACGCAGAATGCGGACGCAGATCCTCATATGTGCCACATGCAATTCGACTGCGTTCAAAACAAACAAATTCTGCTCTTTAACAAATACGCAGATATGTTTACATTTAGTAATTTGACGTTATCACATAAACGTACTCTCATAAACGTTTCACACATTCGTTTGGTGTCTAGTTAGACTTCAGATTATGAATCACTGTGTGAGTATCAAAGTATTTTGTTTTTTTATTCGTCTCAACAAAACAATATATTTCATAGTGTGTTAAGTTATGAGCACAAAATTTTACGAAACTTTGCATAAAAGTGGAATTAAAATGTACTTTCTTCCTGATTAAACTCTTACATTAATGCAAATACTTTCCTAACATTAACTGATAGATACTATGCGTTTAAAACTTTCATAAATTTCTTCATTTAATTGTCCTTTTTAATTACTTGACCATTAGGAATTAATCGCAATTGACTGATTTATTCTATCCATCCATTAATCTTAATTTTATGCTTCTATTATTCAGTGCCGTTTAGTGCTCAAAACATTAATTTAAATTCATGTCACATCCGAAGGAGATATACGATGATACAGGAATAAATCTTAAATCATGATACAGAACTTAACACCTTTGGGGCAAAATTAGATTTACGAACGGGAGAAACCAGTTCTCCACCATAACGTAAATCAATTATTTTCTCCATTAATTAAATTGATTACCGTAATCACTGTTTAATGCCAGTAAAAACTTTATGATTCCATTTAACTTTTGTACTACTTACCAGAAATTTAGATTCCTGACAGGTAGGATTTCGCTAAGAATTCACTTCCCTTTATTTATTTATTTACTTTCTTCTTTCTAAACTTTTAGGGAAACCTGAAATAGGCGTCTTAATGTTGCCATTAATTTAGCTTCAGTTTAATCTCAACTATGTGCGTTTTAAAGAATTCTAGTTATGTTATTTTATTTTATTTTTTTATTTTGATCTTAAATTATTGCTGTCTTGCGCTTTGGCAGAATTAAGCGGCAATTTTTCGCACGTGACGCTCGTGCCAAGAGAACATTTTAGCAGATTATCCAATTACATGCTTGCGAAGTTTTTACCAAAATCTTTTCTTTACAAATAAAATATAGTGCTTTCGAAGTTATAAATTGTGTCTTTAGAACAGCATGGTCACGATTCGCTCTGAACCCAGTGCTTTAGAGTATAAAAATTCTTTCATTATCTTTTAAAAAAGTAAAAATTCGACAACCACATAAAAGCGTAATTGCATTCGTATAGCGAAAAGATTATTATTTTTATCAGAAACGCAATAAATGTTTATAACATTTTGAAATGAATTTATTCTATCGGATATTCATAACTCATTTGTTTTCGTTGTTTTTTTTAAATATTTAGCATGAAATGAGATCATTGATAAAGAAATCGATATGGTAAATTAAAATTAAAGAATATTTGCAATGAGATTATAGCGTTTTAAAGCTTCATTTATTTTTAAAAGAAATTAAATAAAATAAGAGATTATTTTAAGCTGTTTGGAAACGATGGAATGGCCAATTATGGTAAAGAAACATATTTTATTTTTTTAGATTATATCTTTAACTTCGCAAAAAGATTTGTTCTTATCTCTGCAGTAATGGGAAGAGAAGGTTTCGGAGATTGCATATGGTAGGGCGAATAGGAAATTGGCCATTTAAAAGGCTCGAAATCGGCTAAAATTTAATTTGAATTGGAAATTTCTAAAGGAGTTTAGGTGATATCATTAAGTGTGAATACATAACGCAATTCAAAAGCATGTCAGCAAGCTTGTTCCGAAACAAGTTTTGAAATATTAACTAATATATTTCTTCATATGTTGCAAAGCTACTACAAGACTAGATTGGTAACAAACTGTTAAGCAGCTGTACCACCCTTACGACTTTTCAGCTTTACTTCTTAACTGATGGAACCATCTACCAGCCGCTACATTTATTAATGAATTTTGAAAAGTACGCATGAATAATAAGTACATAAAGTTGTAACATAGTAATTGTCTTAAAATAAAAAATTTGGAATTTTCTAAAAGTAAAAATTAAACAAGAAATTTGAAATAATGACAAAAGAGATGTTTTAGGAGAATTTTGAAAGCTCAAAAGTCAAAACGTCTTACCGTTAATAATTTTCATAACAGATTTGCATAATTGTGAGAAATCTTCATTGCATAAAAAGGGATGCTCAAAAGCAATTTTATATTGTCTCTTAAGCTATTAAAGTAGAGACAGACCTCGAGGAAGTGCTTAGAATTACCAACCAAACCATATAGTTTACATTTATCATCGTCTTGTATGTTAAACCTAGTGAGGTATCCCGGGAAAATCCTACATCTGGTCAAAAAATGGTTACCGTCAAAACCAGTTCTTGTATATAAGGTATTTCCTCTCTCCTTCCAGCATGCCTCTGTGGTGTAACGATAGCACATTCGGCTCGTATTCGAGAGATCCAAGCTCGAGTCCTTGCCAAGGCATTGCAGATTCTTCATGATTCCTGCTTCAAATAACTTAATGACTCTACAGACTGTACTGTCTCGCTCGCCATTCCCTGTAGCTCTCCTCCACCGCCTTTGCGACGATGGCTAACTCTTAATGAAAGACTTCGCAAAGAACAGTTGGACACCAAACCTGATCAGTCAATAGTCGCAGACTCATTACTATTGCAACAATAGAAACATTCCTCACACTTAGCAAAATGTTTCCAGCTTGGGACATTAAGAACATACAAAAACCCACTATGGCATAATAACATAGCAAGTTTTTTCCTACCGTTTGGCATTGCCATTTTTAACTGTTTGTAAACATGTAGTTCTGTACATTGTATTTTTAATTTTAGAAATTTGGTTTGTAATTAATCATTACCCTAATGCATTAAAGAATTTTTATGCCTGAAACCGAATGTGAATACGGAGACGTACATTCAAACATTTGGCTTTAGTTTAACTTTTTAATTTAATTTTTAGTATAACTTTTCAGTTTTATTATTTATTTTATATGGTATTTTCTCCTTACGTTCCCCATGCCTGCGTGATGTAACTATTGGCATACTCGTATTCTGAAGGTCCAGAGTTCGAGTCAAGGCCAACAGTAATGCTTATGTTTTAAAAAAATTCCTCTTGCTTCAAAAAAAAATCCTAATCGACGCGCATTCGAAAGGTCCAATGTTCGAGTCAAGACCAACGGCAATGCTTATTTTTCAAAAACAATCCTCTCGCTTCAAAAAAAGTCCTAATCGAAGCGCATTCGAAAGGTCCAGAGTTCAAGTGAAGGCCAATGGTAATGCTTATTTTTTTTAAAAAATTCCTCTTGCTTCAAAAAAAAATCCTAATCGATGCCCATTCGAAAGGTCCAGAGTTCGAGTCAAGACCAACGGCAATGCTTATTTTTCAAAAAAAATTCCCCTTCCTTAAAAAAAATTCCTAATCGACGCGCATACGAAAGCTCCAGAGTTCGAGTCAAGGCAAACGGCACTGTTTATTTTTCAAAAAAAGTTCCTCTTGCTTCAAAAAAAATCCTAATGACTCTACAGTTCATTTATTATTTTGCTTTCATCGGTGATTTTACGTTTTTCAAGGTGATATATTATAATTTTAAATTAAGCAAAAACGCAATCTTGGTTTTGAGTAAATTTTGAATTAAATTCTATCGATTTGGAAGGCAATCTAACGTAGGTGTCTCTCCTTCAGAAGCAAATATGTTTGTATGTAGACAAAACGGATCTGTATCTAATCAACCTGACAATTTTCAGAGTTTTATTCAAAATCTTCAGGAAACTATGACTGCGCTTTTGCCTAATACTTAAGCTCATTTCAACGCAATTCTTTATTGCATTGATATTTACATACAAATATA
Source organism: Stegodyphus mimosarum (assembly GCA_000611955.2). Classification (NCBI taxonomy): domain Eukaryota; kingdom Metazoa; phylum Arthropoda; class Arachnida; order Araneae; family Eresidae; genus Stegodyphus; species Stegodyphus mimosarum. The sequence goes on from KK121018.1 coordinate 82,278, forward strand.
TCTGGTCATATATAATTTACTAACTTCGTTCGTTTACTCGTCTGATAATTTAATTTCACAGCTCTGCGAAACTGCGACGTTAATGTAATACACAGCCTCATATTATACATTATATATATTTAGTACATAACAATATATATATATATATATATATATATTGTATTAAATTATGTGTAACCGCTCTGTATTTAATAAACGGTATTGTATCAAAATTTTCAAGTCATTTCTCATTACCAAATAATGGAAAGGGAAAAACAATATATGCAAATCATTTCGATTTGATCTCTCGCTTCGCTTTGCTTGGGTCCATCCCATTTAAATGTTTACAGATATTCAACCATAATGTACATATTAATGTTCTCATCCCGCTGGATATACTCATCTACTCATCAGCAGAGCCACGGTTATAACCCAGGCGAGGAGGATTAACTTGGGCATGGTGAAGACAGTCCCAAAACTCAGGGCAGTATCCATGTCGACGAACAGCTTCAGCCCCCTAATCGGAGATACGGCAATTAACGTATAATATGTTAGTTGCAACATCTGCCCTTCTGTTGAATATTTAATTGCAAACCAAATGCCAGCAGAATTTGCTCCCCGCTTCTCTAAGGAATGAGAACGTTAGTGAGCGGTTAAGAAGGAAGGGGGGTAGGAATTAGTTCAGCCACCCGAAAAGAGTTTTACATGGACATATTCGGCATGAATTCCGTTGCGTGTCGTGTCAAGGCTCAATGGTTCTGGTGTTACGGGCTCTTTGTCAGAAATTAATGCTGGCCTTTGTTAATGTTTAGATGCCTAAAATGCGTGCTTTCGTTAGTGGTTGTGACACCACTGGAGAAAGGGTAACTTCCATAAGGAGGGAACTTCGCTGTTCTCGGGTGGTGTGTTAATGTTCGGGAGTCTCAACTCTAATTTCATTCCGCTGCTAATTGTTTGGACTTGGCTCTAAATAAAACTTTAATTAAATGATGTGTTTCGTTACTTTAATTTATGTATCGTTACCACATTACATACTTATTTAAAATGGTACTTGTTATTTGTGCAGAGTAAAATGATTTCATCTTTTAAAACTCAAAACCAATAATTTATCACAACTCATCAAAGCATTATATTGAGAGCCTGATATGCGTACTTGCACAATATTTATATTTAACTATATATATGATAATTTTTTAGTTTTTTGTGTGTGTGTGTGTGTGTGTGTGTGTGTGATTTCCTAGATTTCTTTTTTGTTAAAAAATAAAAATATGATTATTTTACTTTGCTTACATGAATTATGTTCACAAATTAAAGTCAGAAAGTTTTGTAATAAATAACACGCAGTAGTCTCATATTAGTGATTAATATATTTCAAGACCTACTGCAGATGCACAAAACCTTGGTTAACAGAATAATTCTATATATAAATGATCCATATTGTAACATACATAATTATCGTTACTAAATGAATAATATAATCAAGGAATGACCAACAGTAATGTAGTCTGTACATAAACGCACGTTATATAGTGTACCAATGTATATATATATAAAGAAGAAAGTCTGTTAATTTGTCCTCTAATAATTCAGTGACTACTATGACCAGACTACTATTGACCAGTATACAATTCTTTCCTGGGTCCTGGAAAAGGACAACGTTCATTGTTTTCCAAAAAAAGTAGCTAAAATCAGAGATATTAATTACGAACTCAGAAAATTAATAATTTTCGTCCTCATTTTTCCGAGTGGCAACAGTCTCGCTAGCTGGGAATAAAAATCTGCTTTATTTTGAAAAGCGTTGCCACTGCTCGCTTTCAAATCGTAGAGTTTATTAATGAAAATGTCCAAGTTTTACGATGAAATAAAAAAAAGCATTGCCAAGCAATTAAATACATTACCCCAGATTCCAAAAATTCGTGGGAAGCCATTTCGACTATTCCCATCTTCGTACGACTTTAATCAGCGGAAATATTAATTAAAAACACTGAAAGCGCTAATTTTCGCACTCAGTTTTCCCAGTGTTATTAGTTTGGGGCGTTAGATATAAAAATATTTTATATATATATAAAGAAGGATGTCTGTTTGCCTGTTTTTGTTTGTTCGCCTTATTGATTTTTGATCAATTATAGTCAATTTTCCGCCATATTTAATAGACTAAAATTGAATATAGGTGAAATATTGGATGGAACTTCAGTTTTAACAACCATTTGATTAGAAAGACGAAAATCATTAAAAACGGCGAACCTTTGTTATTGATATTATGAGAGAGAATTAGTTTATTTTCTGTCGAAATTTTTTATGTGGATTCTATAGCGCACCAGACTGAAAAATGCATAAATATGAATCTTATTTTTGCATCGTTATTGGAGAAGGATTACCGCTATACCGTTCTCTCTATTGTTAGATATTAGATACATTACTCTCAATCAAACTTAACTGGCATCGAGTACTTCCGCTAGTGAATAAATAAAGTTAAATATATTGAACAATAGATTATATTATCTCAATAGATACATTTTAATCTGATGTTAACTATCTAAGTTTACTATTATTAATTATCCAAGAATTTCTTCAGGCCATGCCTAGATGCACTGCAAACTTCGAAATCAAAGTGACTGATTCAAATTCTGAAAGCTTTCAGATTTTACTTTGTCAGGACTGAGTGTTCTGTGCATGTTCTTGGCAAACATCTTGAAGTAACTCCTTAAAGTCCTAAAGTCCTGATCTGGAACAGGGAGCTGAATACAGCTATGTTCTGGTTGTAGATACTATGGTTAAGAATAACTGCACTTGAAAGAGATTTAAAATCCTCTTTTATTAAATCAATATTATTTACAAATCACTTCCCAACTCGGGAGGGATACAGAAAGTAAAAGACCACACTTGGGTCTAAATGAACAATCAGATAAATTTAAACTAAAGCTAAATAGAAATTTAATTGATCTTTGCTCACAGAGCTCTTCGCGGAGTTGGCCCCTAACTAAATGGTGCGTAACAAGAATTACTAATACTAGCGCACTTGGATTTATTTCAATAAGCAATCACGTAGTAAGTACTATGGCTTATAATTTAGCTGCTAGCTGGTCAGGCGAACGTCGAACAGAATGACCGTGATCTGAGACTAAAAGCTCTTTCACTCTGAGAGGTTTCTACCTCTGGTTTAAATAGTACTTGGCTCCACTTCAAAATTAGCATAAGCTGAAAACGCGCGCTTCTTCTGACGGGAAGTTGAAACTGAGAAGAGATAGAAAGATTTAAATTAAAATAAAACTTTGTTAGTTTAACTAAAACCTTACAACTTTATACGCCCAAAGCGACTTTTTTAAATTTTCGTGTGTTTTATTAAATATCACATTCTTCGCAATTCAACCGTAACATTCAGTTCGACAGCAATATCGTAAAATAATTTTAAAATGGACATATCTTTAGAATTTCTGATACACAATCTCACGCGTGGAGATAAAAATGTTTTTTTTTGTACAATGTTGCCATTGCTCATTTTGAAATCGTTGTGTTTGTTAGTCAAAAATTCGGTAAAGGTTTACAAAATATGAAATAGACAATAAAACAAATTCCAAATTAGGGTTTCCAGATCCCCATATTCGGTGGAGAGTTACGTTATCCAAAATTTGATGGTTCTATGTACCGTCGTTTTATCACAATGTGAATAACATACATATATTTATACAGATTCTTCATTATTTAGTTTCTTTAAATATAACACAGGGCTCTACCATTTGGTGGCAACAATTTGAAAAATGAACTGACATGTATTGTGAACCTACGCAAAATGCCAAAACGAAATTAATATCCCTTCCGGGATAACGCCCTTTGGGCTAAAAAAATGTGATTTTCTCTTTCTTTCAGCATTAAATTGTAATATAATACAGTACCAGCTGCATCAAACAGGAATTTAGTGTAAACAGCATAGAATTTGATACATTATTTAACGAAAGTTATTTCACAATGCGAAACTAGCTTATGTAATAAATACAAGCTACTAAACAGACAGCGCTCCGTATGTTTCATTGCATTCAATTAAACAAACAAGCAAACAAACTACATTGAATTAAAGATTGACTATTTTTCGGTATAAGTAAATTTGATGTTACAATGAAAAGCGGAAATATAGTTTGATTTTCTAAAGACAGAGCACGACTTTAGAGTGACACATAAATTAATCTTTTTGTTAGTCTTAATGTAGTACATTTGATGGTCCCCGTCAGGTGAAAACACGGTTGAGTTAGAACATGCTACTAAAATTACCAATAACTATTTATGTTCTCATACCTATTGATAACTTTTAGAGGTTGTCGTCTTCGAGTCCACGAATCTATTCATATTTCATATAATTGTCTACATGTTAGTTAGAATATTCTAGGAATAATATCATAAACAGGGCAATGTAAAATTGCCGAATAATTTAAGGAATATAAACAATAAGTCTATCTCATAAAGTCTAGTAATTCTGCAGACAGTTTTATTTAGTAGCAAGGCAGAATATAACTAAGGACCTCTTATTAAAAAATTGGGATTCGAACCATATCAATATAAAATTCTACGAGCGCACTAATTTTATCGAAAATCTCTCTGGATCACATAACCAGGTCCTTAAAATTTACATTGTTACGGATTTTGTCTTTAGTTAGCTATTCTAGTAGAATTATAGTTAAAATTGTTTTATATTCCGTGCAATGCAGCACGAGACTTATTTTAAGAAAAAGCTACGCCGGAAAAATAAAAATACAGGAGCACGCGCATTTGACATTTAATAAATAGGTAGTTTGTAATTTATATTTAAATTGAATAAATGTAATTGAGTACTGTGTTAGCTGTAACCGTAATTCTACTCTTTTGCTTTCCAGAAATCTCGAGAAGCAGAAATTACCAGAACTTTCTCTCCACTCATTAGCTAGGTGTTGCTTTTTTTTTTTTTTTTTTTTTAAATTTGTGGTGAGATCGGATTAGCTTTTGCTTTGCAGTGCGCTGTGTTTCAACGTTTTGAGTAGTTTAAAGTATAGCTACTGATTATATTGCGTAATATTGTGATATTGTACGAATATCTCTGAGGAAAATTCCAGCAGTTTGCTATATTTCTTGCGATAAGAATACATTTTATTAACCTTTTATTGGATTTGTGCATTTAGTCCGTTGCCAACCTGTACGTACGCAACAATATTTAAATATGTGAGACTCTAGTGGTTTGATATATGCTAACTGAATGTCATTTTCTAAGTTTTCTTTCTTATATTGTAGAATAAATTCATACCCTATAATTTTTATTTCAATGCAGTTCGAAATTTTTTAAACTTCACAAGAAAGACTCTTTTGACTGTGTGACAAGAAAGGCTGTGTTTTAAGTTAACACAGATTATAAAGTATTTCCTCCCTTCTTTCTGCATGCCTTCGTGATGTAATGGTAGCACACTCGGCGCGTATTCGAGAGGTCCAGATTCGAGTCATAGCGATGGCATTGCATTCGAGTCATGGCGATGGATTTTACAGTGGAGCCCGAACTAAAAGATGGTAGATAATGATTCTTCGCCACCAGGATTTGGGTACTGGGTCCCCTAATCGCCAGTCGCCCTTTTATAGGGGGATTGTAGAAGGTATATTCTCTCTCCTTTCTGCATGCCATCGTGGTGTAACGGTAGCACACTTGGTGCTTATTGGAGAGGTCCAGATTCGATTCCCGGGAAGGCCATTCTTCATCTCAACAGCATCAAAATTCCTTATGACTCTACAAGATTTGTGATTCATATTTTTGAAATTATCACAAATGTTTTGTGCTTTATACCTGCCAAAATATCTATCAAAAAATCTTTAATGCACCATTTACCGCAAATGTTTACATTTAAACATTAGATTAGCAATTCATGTAAGATAATGAACAGTTTAGATATTTGTTTCAGGCCAAAAAATATAATCAAGATTTTTTTATGCGTGACTAATGAAATTGTATCTGTTTTGTGAGGACAGTTCTGAAGCATAAAATAAATTTGCTATGAAAATATTACGAATGTAATTTTAAATAGTACATACGTAGAGAAATATCGATGAATAAAGAAAAACAGGCAAGTTCGTCGTTTAAAATTAAATTCCTTCAAGAATAGGCAGGAAATTTACTAGATGCAAGGTTTTCCAATTTTATTTCCGATCTCCTTATTTAAATAGTAGTCTTCCTGATGTTAGTATCAAATTCCATTTTTACCCCCTTTGTCAGTTATATGATATTGTCTTTCCACTTCTATTAATTTCTCATTAGGAACTTGACGTATCATTATTCCTCAGTGCTTAGTTTTTATCATTAATTTCTTACATTTCTGTGAATAATTATTGCTGATATTATTATACCAAATGAATATTTTAATCTAATCTTTAAGTATTTGTAGTACTATGCAAGTAAAAAGTTTTAAACACGTTAAATTAACACAGATCTGAAGTAATATTAATAATAATAAATAATAAATAATACTGATACAAGAAGATCAAAACTCAGTTAAAGACTGATTTATACACAACAAGCCTGTCTTCTTTGCTAATCCTCTAAAATATGTTGGTTGACGCGTAAAATACGAAGCCTGAGAAACAACCTTTTATTCATATCTATTTTACCTAAAAAAAGACCAGCTTTACCCTATCAGCTCAGTGTTCCTCGAATAAGATTAATTTCTTTTAATTAGAAAAACCAGCGTTAAAAAGCCAATTTAATTGCTTGAGAAACACAGCGGTAAGAGTAATTCTGGATACATTATTTGCGTGGGATTAACTAAGGGAAAAGATAATTTTACTTTAATTAAACGCTAAATGAATAAAGGCAATGCTTTTAGTTTCCATTTTAAGCTTACTATCTTGTTTTTTATTTCAGGTTTCTCTGAATCTCTTTTTATGTTCTTTGCTCAAGCAAAATAACTTTCAGTAGCAAGATTTAAGTCTTTAACTTACATGATAAAAAGAATTGAGTAGAATATTTTCTTAATATAAATTATTTCAGAACGAGAAACTGTCGAATAATAAGTAATATATTTCACCTGTATTAGATCAACTGTTACTGAAAACATCAAGATTCTATTGGTGTAATATGGACTTACAACATCAGTTTTGTTTAAGTCCTTAGAAACAAAAAACACACATGGTTAACTTTAAAAAATTAAGGTTAAGTTTTTTTGTCTTTTTATTAGTTTGTTTTCCTAGATCAAACTTTGAAATAAATTTG
>KK121018.1:89494-114027 GCA_000611955.2 Stegodyphus mimosarum
ATCTGCTTGAAATCTTTCACGCATATTTATTTATAATGACAACAAAACATTCCATAGGAATATTTTCAAAATTCAGTGAAGAATATTTCACAAAGCCTTGTTTAACGGTCACACCAGTCATCACAGAACTTTGATTTTTACAGCATCGAATAGCCGAAAATTTAGCCACCCAAGTAAACACTTTACGTAATCTCAAGAATAGTTTGTCCGAAATTGTAAGATTATTCTAGATCATTCAAGATTCTAGAAATTCCAAGAAACAACTTCATACACCAGATTTTCAAAAATATTTTGACGTTTTATAGCTATCGTGCAATTGCTAACAAAGATGGATTTTAAAATCAAATGACTTAGTGCTTCATTTTAATAGCCATATTTTCATTTTTGTTATTAAAATGAGGAATCTATAAGTACTTCCGTCGCACTGTGAAACAATGATAGATAGCATCTAGAAACACGAAAACTTGAACATACTTAGTCCTATGCATCGATATTATTTTAAAAAAATGCATTCTTATTGCCCGAAATAAAATTCATTTATATGTCACAGAACAGCTATTGCCATTCCGCAAAGCGTAATATATTTAATTACCTTCCACTTTCTATTTAATCTATATCTTATATATTAACAGGAAGTAATGTACTCAAAATGTAATAAAAAAATTCAGAAAGGTTTCAGATTTTCACAATCGCTCAGAAGGGTTTGTTAAGGTTTTTCACACTTTCTCTGAGCTTGCAGTCTACCGGTCCGCTGCTACACTCACTTCTACTAATCCAGTTTAGTCTTTTTAGCTTTATTATTAAGCATAGTTTCTTTCCCATTTGCGCCATATGCAATTCAACAGCAAAGTTATAAGAATTTTAAAACCAACGTAACAGATGTATTTAGAATTCCTGATGTAGTTTTAGATGTTTATATACATTTTTATGCTATTTTCAGTCTTTTCTCAGTTCGTCATATCGATATTCAGTTTTCTTAGATAACCTTTCTTTTGTCTTTTTATTATTAGCGTTTTGTGTATTTATTTATTAAATGTCACGTTCCTGGTGCTTACGCCACATGAAATTCCATTCAACAACAACGATTACAAAATATTTAAAAACATCGTATGTGTAGAATTTCCGATAGGCAGTCTCGTGCGCTGTAGATAAAATTATTTTTTTCCGTACAGTATTGCCACAGCCCGCTTTGAAATCCTTAAGTTTGTTAACCAAACGTTTTGCAAAATATGAAATAAATAATGAAACAAATGAGCAATGTTCGAGTGGAGGACTACGTTATTCAAAATATGATATTTCTAAGTACCGTTGTTTTCTCACAATGATAGACAGAGCTGTTTTTTCACATTTCACGAGACAAATACATGCATTAATGCAGATTCTTCGTTATTTAATTTGTTTGAATATAGTAATGCCCGATATTATTTGGTGGGCAAAATTTGAATAGTGATAAAACGCATTTAAGTATTTCAACGCAAAATGCCATTTTCGAGACTAATATCACATTCGGGACTAACGTGCCTTTTAGGCTAAGAATATTTCTTTTTAACATTTAAAACAATATATTTAATGGACTTAAATAAAAAATATTTATTTCATGATATATATAACTAACATTTTCATGAACATTTCCAGTTTTTTTTTAAATAGAAATTCTTTTTTACGTCATAAGATACGTAACTCATACAGAATCCTTTTCTTATCTCTTTTGCCTGCTACAGTTTGTAGTGGCAACTACTTTGTCTAGATAATTTCATGTCGTAATCTGTTGACTTCAGATGCTATTGTCATGCCACTTTTTAATAGCCCAGTCATCGTTCGGTTTAGCAAGCGTGTCTCGTGTTAATGATCAATTAAATGACCCATAAAATGATTGACTTCTTTTACCCAAAAAACAGCATGCAGTTCCTCGGACAGAGAGGCCAAAACTAAGCTTATATTGATACTAACCATACTCTATAGCAGAACCTGCTGTTATAAAATTATTATTTTTTTATAATTTTCATTTCTGTCTAAATATTGTGAAATCTCTACATATAATAAAACAAAGAGTGTGTGTGTGTGTGTGTGTGTGTGTGTGTGTGTGTGTTTATATTATGTGTGTGTGTGTGTGTGTGTTTATATTATGTGTGTGTGTGTGTGTGTGTGTGTTTCGTTCGTGTTACGAGTCAGTGCCACAAAAGCCAGTGCACCACGAAGCGATTTTTTCGAAATTCGAATTAGAATTTTTTTTATTTTATGTTTTGTGACCAAATTGCGTCATTTTGAGACATAATGGGCTACAGGAAAGCGAGATTTCACTCTATACATTTCATTTTTACATCGTCGTGAAGCGTAGACACTTAGCTATTTTACGAGCTTAAAATAAATTTCGTATTTCAATAAATCGATTAAATACGAATTTATTTAGGAAGGTGAGCTTAACACCTTTTCAGCGGAATTTTTTTAAAAAAAACTTATTTTAAAAAATGTGCTGTTTATTTTCCTTTGATTTTTGGACACGTTGAACTTTAATCCTTTCGACTCCTTTTAAAAAAAGAATTTTGGAAAAATAATAATATTTTGTATTTTTTTAAAATTTTTTAAATGAAGCTTCCGAATACACTTCTCACATCTCAGATATTTTAAAATGTAGTTTTGGCAACAATTTTCCTTTCTTATTGTTGTTGATAGATTTTTGATGAAATTGCATCATTTTGAATAGTTTCATTCTTTTAAAAATTTCGGTTTGGCAACAATTTTTCATCGTATTTCTTATGTTACTGTTTTTAAGAGACTGAAAAGTTTAAGAAATTAAAAAGTTGTTTCTTTTTGCAACGGTAAATTGTTTAATTACTTTATTAGGATAATTAACATTTGTATCAAGGGATATTGCTTATTTCATTGTAATATTATGTTTTAATTATATATAATTTTAATTATAAAAAAGTTTTGCATGATATTTTTTAATCTGTTTAAGTTCTTAATCTGTTTATACCATTTGAGTTCTTAAGATTTTGCAAAGGGAAGTTGGTTAATTTATTTATTAGGATAAGTAATATTTTTATTAAGGGATACTGCATATTTCATTGTCATTTTTTATATATATAATACATTTTTATTGATTTCTTTTTTGATAAAGTTGTTCTGCAGAGTAAAATTCTGCGCGAAATGTTTTGTTTTTTGAGTTTCTTTCATGTTATTTTTTGCTTATTTCACTGTTTGTAAGATATTGAAAAGTTTTGCATGAGCCAGTGCACCTCGAAGCAAGTTTTTCGAAATTCGAATTAGATGTTTTTTTTTTTTAATTTTATGTTTTCTGACGAAATCGCGTCATTTTAAGACATAATGGGCTATAGCAAGGCGAGATTTCACTCTATTGGAAAGTTTAAGAAATTGAAAGATTGTTTCTTTTTGCAAAGGTAAATTGTTTAATTAATTTATATATCTATATTTAAAAGGACGAGTCTTTCTGTGTGTGTAGGTGTCTTTCGTTCGTACTGCACGTAAGCTAATAGACCCAGGCCTATGAAATTTGGTACACAAGATGCATCTAGACAAAAGCCAGTGCACATCGATTTTTCAAAATTCGAATGTTTTTTTTTAATGAAATAGTATCAAATTGATGATTTTCTCTCATTACATGAACAACAATGGCACGCAGCCATTGTTGCTGACATCAGCACTATTGCTACCCGGACAAATGAGGGCGATAATTCTGTGCAATTTTTAAATTTAATGTTTCTCTTGGATACTGGACGTTTGTCTAAAGAAGGCAGCAGAAAGTTGGTTAATTTATTTATTAAGATAATTAATATAATATTTTTCCGTTGTTGTTTGTTTCTTTTTTGATAAAATTGTTCTGCAGCGTAAAATTCTGTGCAGTTTTCAAATTTAATGTTTGGTGTTCTCTTTAGGCATTTTTTCGGTACACTTAAAAGCCAGACGAAGGCTGGCCGCGCAGCGGCTAGTAACAAATAATATTAAAACTTCATTAGACATAGTGTTTATAGGATATGATCTACTTTGGCATTTTCAATTTTATTTGATTTATGAATGACATATTGATTCCAATAAATATCTATAGATTTATCAGCTAATAGTAAGACTTTATATAATAATTCTGCTTTGTTTTTAAACTTAACATGAATTCAAATGAGAGATAAATCTTCAGTTTCTATTTTGTAATCAGGATTAGCAACATTCGTATATATCATATTTTCACTATTTTTTTCTCTTTCAAATTCTATTTTTATTTGAAAACCTGTTACTACTTTTCTGAAATATTTTTAAAAAATCAAAATTTTGGTCTAAAGTTAACCACATTGTAAGAGATTGACTATCTTTTGACATTTTATTACATTTACTGTTTATTTTAATCTTTAAAGTGACAGGAAGTAATGAAGTACCTACGTAGTTCCAGTCACGTGGGAATTTTGAAACTACATTTTGATTCGTTAAAAACTGTAAACAGCTAGTAATTACGCACACAGGGAATTTTGCAATTAATTTCTATATTCGTCATTAATTTTTTCGCATCAGTAAGAATCTGCTGCTTTTTAGTATAACACAACAAACCAATTATGAATAACATACATATTAATAAGATTTACAAATTTTTCAGTGTTAATAAAGATATTGATATAATTATAAACTACGATTTACTTTGAGCTGCGACTCAGAAACCTTCATCCCATGGAATTTGAAAACAATTAGAAGCATATAAGAAACGCCCGTTAAAGGTAAGTTATTTACAGTAGATGTGATAGTGAAAACAAAGGTAAGTACAAATTTATAAGCTATATCTCTTGAAATGACTACTCATATTAAGGAATAAGATTCCGCGATGAGATTTTGAAAGTTTTCTCATTAACTAAAAACAAAAATGCATTTTTTTAGTACGAAGGAAAACGAAATTGCAACATTCATCGTTTATTATGGATCTAACATCCATTTTCAAATTTATCTCCTCATTTAGTGTTAATTAACCATCATTCAACTACTTTTTGCCTTAAATTAAAAAAAATATATCCAAATTTCCATGAAAGCTATAATTAGATTGCAGCGTCATTAAGAATTTTTTTGAAGCAGAAGAAATAAAAAATTAGCAATACCCACCGAGTGTGCTGATCATTACACCACAAAGGCATGCTAAGAAAGCTGGAGAAATACTTCATATACTCCCCCTTTTAAAGGAAGATTGGGGATCAGGAGACCAAATCGTCAAATCCTGGTGGTGGAGAAACCTCATCCACCACCTTTTTCAGTTCGAGTGCAAATATAGAATCATTACGATTTTTTTGAAGCAGGAGACTATGCTCTCGCCGGGATTGTGTTGGCCATTACACCACGAAGGCATGCTACAATGATGATAGAAATACCTTATATACACCCCCTTTTAAAGGGCGACTGGGGATTACGGGACCCAATCGCCAAATCCTTGTGGTGGATAAATATTACTCACCACCTTTTTTAAATCGAGTGCCACTGTAGAGTCATTAGGGCTTTTTTTGAAGCAGGAGACATGAAAAAAGAGCAATGCCCTCGCCGGGGCTCGGACCTCTCGAATACGCGCCGAATGTGCTGACCATTACGCCACGAATTCATGCTAAGAACGCGGCAGAAATACCGCATAACATAATTTAAATTTAATTAAAGCTACGGTTTAATTTTTTCATTAGACATGCTTGTAAAAAGTCGCTTATTCATTTCAAACGAGTACATGATATCTCAGTTTACTTTATTCCAAAATTCGTGTACAAATGCAAAAAGAGTAACAGAAAGCATTATTTATACCACTATGTTACGAACACACTACTCAGAAAAACGTTTTTATTTACATTTTAGAAAAATTAATTAGATGTCAAAAATAATTAATCACGTCCGCAAGAAATATAATTTCATATTTCGAATATGCAAACATTTCTAAGGATCTCTAATTAATCTCTTTCTAAGCATCTCTAATTAAAATTTAAAAGATTTCTTTTGCAGGGATCCCTTTCACAGTTAGCTACCGTAGCCAGATTCATTTTGATTTTCCTCCAAAGAATTCTGGAAAGTTAAAAATTTGAAGTTCTAGAGTCACTTTAATATTCTAAAATTTGTTTTCTAATTTTAATAATTTCCTAAGTTCATAGATTTCAAAGCAAAAGGTTAGAAAATTTGTTTGATGCATTTGAAAGTTAACTGAAATTAAATTCTAGTATGTTAAGTTTTATGTTTTTAAATAATTAAAACAGTACTTGTCTTAATATAGATATAATATTTTAAAATTTTAACAAGAATAGTTTTGCGGTTACTTGAGAAAAATCATTTCATGAAGTTAACACATATTTAAGCGTAAATTTCTCATTTACTGGTTTTTTTTTTTGAACAATTTAATGCTCTCCAAATGAAATAATTTATTATCCGCTAAAACTCAAAAAAACTACAAGCAAAATCTACTGCGTTCTGAAAACTAGAGTGCCGCTTTAAAAAATAATTTTCGACCTCAAAATAACATTCTAAATTTGTTGCTCTTCCTCTGAATTCATCTGCTCTCCCAAATTCGAGAGGATTCCAAATTACGTAACGTTTTAATGCAGATACCTCCTGCCCAGTCAAATAATTGTAAACCAAAACTTTCTCTAACTCGAACTAAAACCATCAGGTTCTTCCCTACTTCCTTTGAACTGCTGTGCTTTGTTTTGCTTACGCTTTTATGCTAGCAACACGCTAGTTTCCCATGCTGCTGCTTATTCGCCTAAAATGAAGTCGTAGCTTTATATCTGTGCATATAAAAATTATTTGTAGTCAACTATTATCAACTATTCGATTGTCTGCCAAAGAAATAATTTTGATGTACCTACAAATAAGGATGGTGATTAGTTTTGTCAACGTCTTGTTCCTGCCTTATCTACCCATCCATGTCTACAATCAGAAGTTAAAAGGAACGGATTCATGACTGCGCACTTAGTAGTATATCACACACATATAAATAAGCGTGTTCGTTTGTTTCTGTAATCCATGAATGTCTCCAGCTTTATAAGGAGCTTCACGAATTTCGCAAACTTCAGTTTCGAAATAAGATAAAGGACAGTCTGTATGTTATATTTTGAAAAACCACTCTATGGGACATTTGTATTAGAACGTTGCTCCCACGACGCCCAACTTAGGGTTATGTCATCGTAATGGCCTTTCCACTATCAGGGCGGGCTTATACACTAAGCGAAAAATTTAGATGTTTTTTGAAAGAAATAAATAATAATATTTCTACACTGTTTCAATTTTGAAATCACGTCAGCCATCTTAGGTTCACGTCGCCTTTGTTGCATTCTGGCTATATGTTCTTACTTAAGCAGTTACATAGCTAAGTGTTCATTTACTCTTTAGAATGGTGTAGAACTTTCTAAAACAATATGAAAGCTTTAAAGCAGAATTCAAGTGCAGGCTCTATCAGTTTTTCACAAATATTTCGAAAATGTTTCAGACATAAGCCAAAGGAAATGGTTTCCAAAAAAAAGACATAAACCCATTAACAAAGTAAATATGAGTTTTTACTAAAATCGTTACATGACACTGTGTTAATAATACACTGTTCTACAGTTTTATCCGAGCTTACCAAAACTTTTCACAATTCACCTAGAACCAAAATAGGAGAAAAATCCTTGTCTGCCTAAGATTTAAAAAAAAATCTATTCCTATTTCCCTAGATGAAACCTCTTCAGTAACCCGGGTAATGTCAACCGGGTCATTATTATTATTGCTATGAATGAAATATAGAATGAACGTTGTTTTAACAGCTGTTTGCTTGAATACTTTTATCTAAGCTAATCTTTGTAATTTTATGGTTTCTAATCTCTTTAGCTAAGGCCGGTGACGCAGTGGCTAACGCGTCCCTCAGGAGCATAATAGGCCTGGGGTTCGATCCTCGGACTGGGCAAGGTTGACTCAGCCGTTCATCCCTTGAGGGGGTCGATAAAATGAGTTCCAAGTTCGCTTGAGAACTAAACGCCGGGGATTTTGCGACAAGGTCACACTTGTCAAGGCAAAGATGCACAAGCACCCGGGGGCCCACGGTCTAGAAAGCAGGTAACAAGGCACTGCTGGCCGTGGCTCTCTAAAGACTGTTTTTCCTAGTGAGTTTAGTTTTAGTTAATCACTTTAGCTTTTCCCATGGTTAAAAATTGATAGGTTTTTCAATTTCGTGGAGTAGCCTAAAATAAACTATGCTCTTTTTAAACGTGTTTCATCATTTTATTAAAAGCAATAACTGATTGAATGACTGCTATGTACAGTTGGCGAATTGTTTGGACCTCTTTTGCTTTGTCGTTATGACTTAATTATGCTGTTCCTGATTTAATCATTGGCGAAAAATAGTTCATGTGTTCTTACTCATAAAGAGAAATTAACTTTGAAAATGCTGAAAATAAAAAACGAAAACATTTCTTATCGGTTTATCCCTATTTAAATCACAAGTACCATTATTCTTGATTTACAAAGGTTCTGACTATAAATAAATTCCTAAAAATTAAATAAGAATTACTTAGTCATACTAAAGTGAATTATTACCTAATGGCTTTATTATTTACATTGTAGAATAATTTATCAGTAATACTGAACCCTGATATAAAAAATGTCAAACGTACACCACAAGAATTACAGCTGGCGTCGTTCTGAAATAACGTCTCTTTATAAATGTGCTTTTAGTTTTAATTAAATTTACATTTGCCATTAAAGCGCATGTATTCTAATTACTTTGCATTTTTAACTCTACAAAATGTATTTTGGACCTTTTATTCAACCATTCAGCCAAACAGCTAATGACATTAAAAGCCTCACTGGAAATGCCAAAGTTAATGAATACGGGTGAGGATATCCACAATTAAGGAGTAACTAATATTAACTCCTTTGGTAAATGGATTACTGATGAGAAATCAATAATGAGAAAATGCGCAAAAATCTTGTTAGGATCACGTCATGGAAAATCTCAAAGTAACGATCTTAGAATTTTGAATTGGGGTGTTTTTAAACAATATTTTTTTTTATAAATTAGGCAACTGTCGAGGGATAAAAGATAATGCTAGGTTCCTTATTTTCTTAATTTAATTTCCTTTATTGTCTTAGGAGAACCTTCTTTAAGCCGTTAAGAAAGATTTAAACAATTTGGGGTTAGTAAAACAATCTGAAAAAAGTTCTGAAATTTTGAAAAGGAAAGTGTCTTTCGCTGTAATAAGAGCAACAAAAACTGATGATTCGGTATGCATGCATCATTCGTAGCTTCTTTTGTATCATCATGTCAATTGTTATACATGATGGTATAAATGATTCATAGTTTCATTTATATCATCATTTGTATAAACCGGCGGAGAAAAACATTAATTGTAGAAGAGCTCACAGATTTCGGCCACTTCTTCAGAATGTTTTCGCTGCTTACAGTGCACCACAGATTACAGAAAATGTATTAATCTACGATGAGGTTTGACCTTGTATTTCGTGGGGTTCCGCTTTAATTTCGGTTAAAATAGAACAGGAATGGCCAACAGGTTGATCGCGAAACGATTTATCGTTAGTTACAGCAGACAGGAAATGATTTCAACAAGCAAACGTAACTTAGTCATGACTCAAAAGAAAAAAAAATGGTTGTGGTGCTTTTAATATTGGAGTTGTCGTTGACAATTCGCCTTCCGGGCCAGGCGTCTGGAGAATAGGAAATTGGGAGCCTAGGTCAACTGTCATCCGCTCACTGTTTTACATTCCAGCTAGCGGGTTCCACTTTCCGTTTTCTTTTAGTCCTCGTGTAACAATACAAACGATGGTATGCCTGTGTTCCTTGCTTAGTATTTACCATAGCGGTTACATTGTATTAAAGTTTCTAGAAAGAGGTGTCAGTTAATTTTAATACACTACTAACCGAAAATGTAAGTGCATTCTTTCATTGTTTTAAATTAAAACTGTCTACTTGTACATTTCTTTCCCATTATCCATTCAAATAATTAACAAATCAAAAAATTCAAAGAATTATCCCTGTCATATAGAATGGTAGCTTGATTTTTAATTTACAATGATGCACAATGATGATAATTTACAATGATAATTTTACAATGCACAGAGATGATAATTTACAATGATGCCGAATGGTGAAAATTATCACAATTATCATAATTTACAATAAATGCTGTGGCTTATCATGAAATGCCACCGCAGCCGTTACTGAAAAGAGTAATCTGGAAAAACAATTTTTAACTTTACTTAATAAATCGAAAAAAATGTAAAACATTTTTTGACAGGGTATTTATAAAATAAAATTTCTTGAAAATGTCAGAGTCTCATCTCAATGCCCTGCTAAAAATGCCCCACAGAAACCAGTAAAATTTTTTATGGGTACCCATAAAATTCTATGGGTTTCTGTTGACTTTTACTGGTTTCTGTTGGTCTCTGTGGGTTTTTCTTACTAGTTTCAAAATGCCCCATAGAAACCAGTAAAACTTTCTGTTGGTCTCTACTGACTTTTACTGGTTTCTATTGATCTCTGTGGGTTTTTCTTACTGGTATCATCTGACACCATACAACCAACATCAATGCCAGAACTTTCTGCTGGTTTGTATTGGATTATCATGACTTTTATTGGTTTTCTTACTGGTATCAATATAATAGAAATAGATACCAAATAAATCTTCTGTTGGTTTATATGGGTTTATTCTAATTTTCTAACTGACGTCAGTAGACTTCTTTCTAAACAATGAAATTAATACTGGTGTCAGTAAACCAAAATTCATTGGTATTCTTGTTGTCTACTGATTATTTTAAATTATTTATTTATTTACTTTTATTTCGTTTATTTGGACACTGTTGAAAATAAGGTTATTTCTATTTTGTAACCAACAGAAAGCTTTGAAATTAAAAAAAAACATACAGTGAACCCTCACGTCTCCAACTCTTCTCTAAGACGATCAGTATTTCTAAGAATGAAAATATGATCTCTTTAAGACCATCAGAGTAACCTGGAAACGCAGGTGGTCGTTTTAGAGAGGGTTTTTACTACATATGCTCATTTATTTGATTTAATTCTATTAAAAGCTTTTGTCGGAAACATTAACAGTAATCATTTACACCACACACAGCGAGGTCTCTCTAAGGCGACCAGCCACACATAAAAATGCATCTTTACAAGTGGTCGCCTTAGAGAGGTGATGCTCACTACCAATATATGCTTATGTTCTCAGAAATATGTTTATCTTTAAGAGATGGTCGTCTTAAGGAGGTTGCCTCTACGAAATGAATCTCTCTAAGGCGACCAGCTACACTTCCGGAATTTTCTTTGCGGGTGGTCGTCTTGCAGAGGGAATGTTTCAATACCAAAATATACTTAAGTTTTCACAAATACTGGTCTCGTTCAGAGGCGGTCATCTTAGGGAGGTGATTTCGCCACGAGTTGGTTCTCTGAATACACACACATACACACTTATATATGCATATATGAACATTTCTGATATTACAAATAAACACCGGCATCAACCATCATCTCTTTAAGGCGACCGCGTTCAAACTATTTTTCTCCGTGTTTACGCTGACGTGAGAAAAAATTTCCCTCCCTCCCCTGCGCTCAGAAAAGCAATATGGCGCCGTTCATGGTAGTGTTGTTATAGGATGTGTGTGATGTCGTCTTGGTGGATAGTAGGCTGTAGTAATGCAATAAATAATTTACAGTTTTTACTATGGGTACTGTTTAGATGTTTATAATGAAAAATAAAATACCAACATTGTCTGTGACTATGAAATAATATGAAAGGAAATAACAGTAAAGCGGTGCACGTGTAATAGTATCTAATGCATTCAGCGAACATCTTTTTGACTGATAATTAGTTCTGAAATGGATTTTCTGTGCGTGAAATTGATTTTCCATCTTTACTTTTATCCTAAAAAGCAATGTGCTTAAAGACTGAAAAGTGATAATTTCAGACTTGATAATTTGATTCAGTGTGTTTACATCAGATGCACATTGCATTCTACAAAAACCGTATTTTTGAAAATTTGTTTTTTGATTATATTTTATTAGAAATACTTTTTAAGGCTTATTCATGTAGATCTTTATTATTTGAATGTTATGTGCTAATAAATTTGAGCATACCTTACTTAAAAGAAATCTTGCATGATTCAATTTTCAATTTTTCGACTAATGTGATGTGGTGAGCAGAAAGAATATTTTTTTATGTCTTAAAAAATGTACTCATTATATTTCGCAAACAAAAAAGGTAAGTTTTTTTAAATGAAGTAAACATTGAAATATTTAATGTGTGTATTACTTATTGAATGAGGTAGGTAAGACTTACAAGCCAAGGAATTTTTTTTGCATTACTAAAATTGTGTGAAAATTTAGATGATTATAGTAGCATACAATTTTTTTTTTTCTTTTTCGTCTATATTTCTGTATAAATATGGGACTAGAACCACATTGTTACATTAAATATTTTGTGCTATTTTCTTAAAACACATATAATCAAACATTTTTATGCATATTTTAATTTTCATCATTATTAATTTCATGAAGAAAATTTCAATTTTTTTTTCATAAAGTACTTTTGAAATAGAGTTGTGAATAATTAATAGAGTTTATGCAATATTAAATGTGCTAGTCTTGGGAATATAAAATATGAATTATTTATTGGAAAAAAATTACATTAAGTGAAACTTCATATAGTGGTTATTTTCTTAGATGACCACCTCCGACAGTGACACATTTGTCAGGAACATAATTAAATAACAGTACTTAAAATTACTGATAGTTTTGTAAGTCTACAAGAAACTGGCATTATCTAGAATTGTGGAGTTAATCGTTTTAGGGAAGTTTCACTGTATAATCAGTTGATTTAGGTATCGTAATTTTTATGTGGATATGAATTTTGCATAAGTTATTGAAAGGTTTTGCAAGACAGTTAAAACCAAAGCTTTTCAAATCATGAGTCTTGTATGGGCATTGTTTTAACATTACTTTCAAATATAGTTATAATAATATTTAAGCATTATTTTCTCTCATTAGTTATACTGCGGAAATGCTCGTTACAATTTTCTGCATTAAATTTATCTGTTTGTATAGATATTAACGTAAAAGCTGATTGTAAACAAATGAAATTTTATCTGCTTAATTGCGATGACAGTAATTTTAACCGTGTGTATAAGGCTGTGTAGAAGATTTATTTATATTGCTAAATACTGCACTATATGAATTTCATTTGGCAGTCTAAATACAGGAAATGCTCAGCACGAAGTTGTATTTTTATAGTATATAATCTACGGTGAATAGCAATAGCTATTTTTCAGTACTTTGAATTTTACTATTTAGAAATTTTACTTTTCAAGATAATATTTCTCTACATATTTTAAAGTTTTTTTTTTGCAATAGAAATGTAAATGCCTTGTACAGAAAACATTGATTTAGATTTATTCCAATAATGCATCTCTTTAATTAAATTTATAATCCTTGGAGATGATATACGAAACACCTTTTGTAATAATAAATTGTTTTATATATATATATAAACAGTATGAAAATTACTTACTAAGCACTTTTACGTTGAGAACTACATGTTGTATAAATACTTATTATGTTATAGATTTTATTTATATAAAGTCTGTGGAAGATTAGACAACACTAAAATCGAGATACAGAATAAGATATTATACGCTATGACATATTTCCTCAATTCCCAAACTGTGGGTTGAGAATTGGTATTTGTTAAGTCTTGTAAATATTTGAAAGTATGTTTTGTTACAATATAATTTACTGCATTTTGGGTATTATTAAGTTTATTATATTCTTATATTGAGGTTTCATTTATATTCTGACAGATACAGGTAACGTTCAAAGTACTGTAAAAAGATGTTTGACACAGTATATGTATATTATTATTTCTTCACTATATTACATTCTAGGATTCAAATTCCATGCAAAACATGTATGTGTGTGTGTGCCATAATAAGCTGCAGGTTATTGCTATCAGTGGTAAGCGAGTTTTGAGGAGATAGCAAGTATGCTAAATTTAAACTCTTTGTGAAATTTCTAATAATCAAGTCCCTCATTCTTTTTGCTTGCTTTGTCTAGTTTTGTTTAAATCTGGTTTAGTGCATTGTAGGTTGCTTAAAATTTAAGCAGATGCTAGAAAGTACTACCATCCTTTGGCAATACATTTCTCATTAGGTGTCAAATTGTGACAAGCTGATGTGATTAAATTCCATTGTTTAATTTCCCAATTAAAGAACTGAAATACACTGCAATACATATATATGCAATGAGATATACTATTATGTGTATATATTTATAATCAAAGTCATGATTCGCAACCATCAAATATATGCATTTATCATTCAATGGTTGTGAATCATGACTTTGATTATTATCTTTCTATTATTTTCAAAATTATATAAAGGAAGTTTAAAATTTTGTAAAGAGAATTTATATAAATATTTTGTTATATGTTTATAGGTACTGATATGCATAGAGAAGGACAGGGGCTTGAAGGCTTCTCGATATTTATAAATATTTTTTTAAGTTTCTTCGTATTGAATTTTATTTAAAATTACTCTGTGTGTCTTCCCCTATTTAGGTCTGTACATTTTTTCACTGCTAATTGCGTATTGCTGGTTTATGCTTGTAATTATTAGGTTTTGTGGAAATTTGATCTACAGTTCTATTTTTGTATATTGTTTTTTATAGGGATTCTGGATATGGATACCTGTTCTATGTATGGATAATGCGCTGTGGTATAATTCTATTGGTTTTGTTTATGGGTTTTCGTCTACTGTTTTGTGCAGTGATTTTCCCAATGGGTACCTGTATTAGTCTGTAGATTTTTGTGTACTGGCTTTTACAGAGATTTGGCCTATGGATATCCGCATAGGTTTGAGTTTTTGTGTACTGGTTTTTATCTGGAATAGACGTACGGAATATCCATTTTTGAAGGGAGATTTGGCCTCTGTGAATACGCATAAAATTCTGGTTTCTGGATATGGTTTTTAACAGTTTATAGTACACGTATGTTCTACAGGTTTCTTTTTATGATGCTTTGGCCTACTGGTACCTGTACAGTTGTATGGGTTTTTACGGGGATTTGGCCTATGGATACCCGTACAGCTGTACGGGTTTCCTTCTATGGGTTTATACGGGGATTTGGCTTGCGGGTACCCGTACAGCTGTACGGGTTTCCTTCTATGGGTTTGTACGGGGATTTGGCCTACGGGTACCCGTACAGCTGTACGGGTTTCTTTCTACGGGTTTGTACGGGGATTTGGCCTACGGGTACCCGTACAGCTGTACGGGTTTCTTTCTATGGGTTTGTACGGGGATTTGGCCTACGGGTACCCGCAGAACTGTATGGGTACCCGTAGGCCAATTCCCCGTAAAATTTTTTATGGGTTTCTACCGGGCATTTTTAGCAGGGTGATTTAAAGAAAAAGACTGAAACTATTGCTGCAATTAAAGATTTACTGTTTTTTTAAATCCTGTGATACGATGGATTGAGCCAACGAATGAAAATGTAAGAGAACAATTATAATAACGACCTTAATAGATGATCTGTGTTTTATTTTCAGTCTAATAAATCGATCGATAACGCGACACAGAACATTTTATTTTTATTCTTATGGAGTTTAAAAGATTATACATTTAAACCAGAATTGGTAAGCATAGTTGTTTAAACGGAAGAACTACGTGTGTAGATATATTCAGTTCTTTAAAAGTTTCCTCATTAATTTGAAACTTTCTAAATTATATTCAATAATAGCAGATGGCGCAAGAACAAATATAGACTACATAAATTGATTTTATCAATCTACGATATAATGAGATCTAATTCCCATATTCTTTGACCTATCACTGCACATTTCACCAATAGGCGTTGCCAGCAAAAAGATTAAATATTAAAGAAATAATAAAAATAGCATTCAAAAATATTAATTTCATTCGAAGAAGTTCCCTTAAATGACGCCTCTTTCAGCTACAGTTTGATAAAACACAGCCCTAAATAAATTCCAATACATCGGCTAAGAATAAGCAAGTTTCTGAAACGATTTCCTGATTTATTAACTGAGATTATATACTTGCTGGAAGAGCAAATTTAAGTTTGTATTAATATAAAAAAGATAAAACTTGGCTAAGTGATTTATCTTTTCTTACAGATTTTTAACCGAAATTAAGTTATTTAAACTTAGAATATAATGAAAAACAAGATAATAATTGAGACAATCAGTATACAAAATAAAAAAAAATTATTATGCTAGTAGAAGATCTTCGAAAATGTAATTTAAATCACTTTCCAAATATGTCCGAACTCCTAGAAAAAATTCAAAACTGTAATTATAAATTGAAAAATACGCTGCGGAATTTAAAAAGGTGAGTGAGGTCAGATTTCATGATTTTGGAAAAGCTGAAGTTATTGTGCAGTATCTTCCTTTTTCGCTGAAAAAAAATTTAAATGTAAAACTTGTCAGGACTGAGTGTTCTGTGCATACTTTTGGCGAACATATTCGTAACTTTATCAAGTCCTGATCTCGAACATGGAGCTGAATGCAGCTATGTTCTGTGGTAGAATAACTGCACGCAAGGAGGGTTTTAAAATGACCCTTTTATTGAACTACTATTTACAGCCACTTCCCAACTCGGAAGGGATAACAGAAAATAATGACCACACTTAGATCTAAACTGAACAATCAAATAATTTAAAATAAAGTTAAGTAGAAAATTAAGCAGTCGTTGCTCTCAGAGCTATAAACGCGAGGTTGGCCTCTAAGCTAAACGATCAATGGTGCGTAGCAAGATTTGGCTAATACTAACGCACTTAGATTTCTTCAATAAGTATTAGAGTAACAGAATACGTATTAGAATTTAAATACTAGCTAGTCAGGCGAACGTCGGTCAGAGCCGCAGTGATCTGAGACTAAAAGCTCTCTCACACCGAGAAGTTCCTTGCTAACCTTTTTAAATACCAAAACTTGGCTCCACTTCAAATTAGCATAAAGCTGAAACGCGCTCTCATTATAACGGGAAGTTGAAATAAGAACTTACAGGAAAGAGAAAATTAACATAAAACTTTGTTAGTTTAAACTAAAACTTTACAAACTTACTGCGGCAAAAATTCCTGATAGCTTTAATACTGAATATATGTATGGATAAATGAAAAAGGTGTAATATAATGCACTAGTTACTTGTATTACTGTTTTGTTCTAATAGACATCCTTTTCCCCTTCCCGAAATTTCACTATAACAACTGCTAAAGATTTTGTAGAATTGCTGTTATAAATCCCAGGTCGAGAAAGTCCGTAAATTTTGCAACAAACCTGCAAATATTTCTCTTTGTTCTTCTGACGAAATTATTGTTCTAATTTTAATGCATATGCATAATAATTTTATATAAATTATAATATACTTTATGTAAAGCTATTGTACAGTAGATCTACAAACATCCAAAAACAAACATCCATAGAATGAAAACACATACAAATAAAAAAGTAATATAAAAAGCTAGGGAAAAAAAAAGAAATCTGAGAGCTTTCGGATTTTACATTACTCCCAAAGGGAAATTTTTTTAACGTTTTGTGTGCTGCCTTTACTTATTAAATACAATGCTCTTTGCACTTAAATCATGAAATTCAATTCAACAGCAATATCTCAAAATAATTTTTAAATGAGCATGACTTTAAAATTTTCGATACACAGTCTTGCGCATACAGTCTCGAGATATTTTTTTTCGTACACTATTGCCATTGCTCGCTCTGAAATCGTTGATTTTGAGGATCAAAAATTCCTTAAAATATTACAAAATATGAAATCTATATTAAAACAAATTTCAAATTCCAAATTTGGGCTTCCAGATGCCTATATTGAGTGGAAGATTACGTTATTCAAAATTGGATGGCTCTAGGTACCGTTGTTTTATCACAATGCGAGAAAGATATGTACATTTACGCAGATTCTTCATTACTTAATTTCTTCAAATATTACACACGGCTCTAATATTTCGTGGCAACAATTTGAAAAGTGAAGCGACATTTATAGTCAACCAACGCAAAATGCCAAAACGAAATTAATAGTCCTTCCGAGCTAACGATCTTTGGGCTAATAAAAAAAGAATTAAAAAATCTGAAATTGGTCAAATAAGAACGATCGCTCAAACAATCTCTTGAGAAGTCTAACATGGATTATCGGAACATATTATTGATAGACATGGCCCAAGAGAAATAGCGAAATATTAGCTTGGATATTAAAGGAATATGTAATTTAGACTAACATGGACCGTAATAAAATATGCAATGTAATTCTGTAAAAATATTTAATGTTTTTAATTAGATATGTCGTTAATTAAACTCAATTTTATGTACATTAATCAAATTAAAAAGTAAAATAGTATTCTTGAGAACTGCATCTATTGCTTTTAAATAGCTTTATTTTTTAAGTAATAACAGACAGATTAAATTTTAAATATAAATATGTTACATTTTGCAGGATGCCAACAGACTCGAAAGAAAAGTAAAATAACTCCAAACCGTGCTTTGAGAATTAGAAAATACAATTATAACTCTGCGAATCGATCTAATCTTACACGTCATACAATTTGAAGAGGAGTTTTGGAAATGCGTCAGTCAACAGATATATCCCAATGTCCCCAAATGGGACATCTTAATTCCAATATCCTCAAGGTTTTCTCTTTGTAAATGCTCTGTTCAGCCCCCAAACATTTTCGCTAATTTCTCTAGTGTGCATTATTTTTCTTCTAAGTTATTTACAAACGCATTCAATCAACATTTATTCAAATTAAATCATGTAGTCAAAAAAATGCGGAGATCTTCTTAGAAGGAACGAAAATGAATTCATTAGATAGTTCTTTACATGGTTATTGTATTGCAGCATTTTTCCACAAAATAGAAAATTTGATAAATATCTGTTAATGTCATTATATTGTGCAAACCAATCAAAACTTTCAGACGACTACTTTTCACACTCAATCTGATTATGCCAAATGAATAATGGACGTTTTACTTTTGTTTCTGGCCATAAAATCTAGTTTGTATCTCAATGAAATTTCGTAACTAAATTTATTCGTAGAGGGATTCGATTTGAGTTTCCATTCTTTTTTCAGCATATGGCAAAGTTTAACATTCTTTCATTGTTAATATCAACAATAAAAAAATCTGAATGCTTTCAGATTTTACATTACGCCCAAAGGAGCGTTTTTTAACGTTTGGTGTGTTACCTTTATTTATCAAATATCATATTCTTCGCACTTAATCCATAAAAATTCAATTCAGCAGCAATATCACAAAATAATTTAAAATGAGCAT
Organism: Stegodyphus mimosarum; assembly: GCA_000611955.2. Classification (NCBI taxonomy): domain Eukaryota; kingdom Metazoa; phylum Arthropoda; class Arachnida; order Araneae; family Eresidae; genus Stegodyphus; species Stegodyphus mimosarum. The sequence continues at coordinate 108,785 of KK121018.1, forward strand.
ATCTTTAGAATTGCCGACACACAGTCTCTCGCGCTGGAGATAAAAATATTATTTTTCGTACAGTGTTGACTTGCCTCGCTTTGAAATCGTTGAGTTTGTTAATCAAAAATTCTTTAATGTCTGACAAAATATGAAAATGAATAATAAAATAAAATCCAATTCTAAATTAGGGCTTCCAGATGCCCATATTCGGTAGAGGATTACGTTATTCAAAATTTGATAATTCTAGGTACCGTTGTTTTATCACAATGCGAGAAACATATATACATTTATGCAGATTGTTCATTGTTTAACTAATATTTGGTGGCAACAATTTGAAAAGTGAATCAACGCAAAATGCCAAAACGAAATTAGTAGCGTTCTGGGTTAAAGCCCTTTGAGCTAAAAATTCTTGACTGCACTTTTTAACTGAAATAAAATTTGTCTTTCTTTCGTCAGTAAATAATATTACGCACATAGGCCATCAATAAATGTCGAAACAAATAATAAGTAAGCTTACTCCGCAGACATTTTCCTCCATCACTTTTCATATAGCAATTTAACAATTAATGCGTCATATACAGCACTAAGATATATCCTATGTATAGGTACATCTTGATCCCTTTCATTCAATGTTTCCAGTCATGTTATTCCACTCTGTCCCTGACATCTGTATCGTACGTAATAACCCAGACGCCGAGAATATAAATTCGCTGTAACATTTCTATTCAATACAAGTGTCGAATTTACGTTACACTGGCTGGTGAAATAATTGTTCAAAAAATAATTAAGAAATAATTGTTCTTATGAACTTTGTTCCTAACACAATTACATCTTTTCAAAGTGCAGAACAAAAGATGCTTTAGAAATCTCTCTCGCCAAGTAATTCATCTTTTAGTTATCAATGTCGAAAGGAACTAAACGTAGGAAATCATAATTTATGTTATTAAAATTAATATCGTCAATACTTCCACCGTGTGGAATCGAAAATTTTCGATAATATGTCTATGGATATTATATTTTCTTAACTTGTACTGGCATTACGTTTTCTGATCTTAGAGGACGTGAAAAATGTGCGTTGCCCTCACGGAAGTCGAAGCCTTGACTTTTCGAGTATGCGTTGAGTATGCTTCCAATTACATCACGAAGGCACGCGAAGAGGAGGGAGGAAACATCTTATAAACTAAAAGAAATTTTTAATCACGTAATTGGAAATATTTCGATTAGAAAAATCTAAAAAAACATATATAAATGTACTATATATATAGTTTCATCAAGGCTTAGATATGCCCTATATGTAGTTACATCTAAATCCCTTTCATTTAATGTTTTCCGTTATGTTATTCTATACCGTTTTCGATAAAAAATAACTTGTAAACTTGTAGAATCATTAGGTGTCCTGATGTCAGAAGACGTGAAAAATGTGCATTGCCCTCATCGGAAGGCGAAGTCTGGACCTCTCGAATACGAATAGAATATGCTTCCAATTACACCACGAAGGCACCCGGAGAGGAGGGTGAAAATATTTTGTAAACTGAAAGACATTTTTAATCACGTATTTGAAGACATTTCGATTAGTAAATGACTAAAGACACTATATATAGATATACTCTATATATAGTTTTTTTAGTCTTTTTTAACATAGATATACTCTATATATAGTTTTATCAAGACTTATATATGCCCTGTATATAGTTACATCTAGATCCCTTTCATTTAATGTTTTCCGTTATGTTATTCTATACTGTTTTTGATAAAAAATAACTTGTGAACTTGTAGAATCATTAGGTTTTTGTGATGTCAGAAGACGTGAAAAATGTGCATTGTCCTCATCCGAGAATCGAAGCTTGACCTCTCATATGCGCATGGAGTATGCTTCCAATTACACCACGGAAGTATGGTGAGAAGAGGCAGAAAATATCTTACAAACTGAAAAAAAAATTAATCACTTATTTGACAACATTTCGATTAGAAAAGGCTTAAGAAACTATATATATAGATATACTTTATATACAGTTTTGTCAAGACATAGACTCTATATATAGTTTACATATACATACCTTTTATTTAATGTTTTCAGTTTTGTTATTCTACTCCGTTTCCGATAAAAAAAATTCCAAATTTTCATTTCATTTTCTCTCAAATTTGTGTTAAGTTGTTTACTTCATCAATGCATAAAAAAACATTTACCACGCATGCTTAGTGAAAATACCTTTAATATTTTACGTTATGATAAAATGAAGAATTAGTTATTTTTGGAACTACAAATGATAATTTGCCATTTCACGTGAATTTTATGTGAATGTACTTAGGACAAGATTTAAGTTTTTATGCAGTTCCTATAGTGCGTGTGAAGACATCCTCGTAGCATAATATTTAAATGCATTAAATATAACTTTAATTTAAATCTATCAAAAACAGTTAAGGAAGGCTTGCACATCTTAAAACCCTTAAGATCTTCGAATACGTCACTGTTGCAGTGACGTATTCGAAGATAATAAGAATCGGGATAACTTATTTATTTTAAAAACAATTACTTCCAACCTTTTACAGCTGACTACATAATATAGCTGCTTTGCGAACTAGTGACCAGAAAATTTGTGTTGCCACTAATATTTCTAAAATTTAATCTGTATTGTGACAAAAGTTTTTATGCATTCACGTCATGTTTCAGTTGAAAACATTTTGTTGTATAATTTAATTCCATATTTAATATATAGATTTTATAACATTTGAAAACTACTGTGAATAAAAAATCCTTAGAGCTTCGTGTTAAATTTTAAGTTTTTCTGGAGTTGAGTTTATAAAATGTATTTTATCAAAAAAAATCTATAGTGCTTTCATGTATAAAATTTTTTAATATCAAAATATTCATCAGATTTTTGGTTCAGTTAGAAGACAGAGCCTATATAAAGAATTCCATTAGATTTCAAGTATGTGCCATTAGCCATTTTTAAAATATCATGCGCATAAGATGAAAACATGAAGTGAACGCATAAAAAATAAGTTTAGATGATGGAATGAGGTGGCGAGTTGTGGGCTGGCTAGAGGCAGGCCAATCGCAAGTCCAGATATGCAGAGAGTTTAATGTAACCCTCAGAGTCGTGTGTAACCTATGGAAACAGTTTCAGGTTACTGCATCCATCGAGAGAAAGCCTGGACAAGGTCGTTCAAGAGACGCGACGGCCAGAGAAGATCGCTATTTGTTTATTTTAGCGAGGCGTAACAGAGGGGGCTACAGCTTCTCAGCTCTCTCGAGACCTGTATGCAGCCACAGGAACCTGTTAACAAGGGTGACTGTTTCCAAAAGACTGAATGAGAGAGGGCTGTTTGCCAGAAGACCGGCTCTTTGCGTCTCGCTCACGTCCAGGAGAGTCCGGTTAGCATGGTGCAGGCAGCATAGTGATTGGAGTACGGAGCAATGGGCGACCGTTCTGTTCACCAACAAGCCTCGTTTTAGCCTAAACACCGTTTCTCGCCGTACTTTCATATGAAGAGAGCCAGGGACCCACTACGTACCCTCCATTGTCCGCGAAATCAACAAATATGGCGGTGTAATGGTCTGGGAAGGCATCAAGTTGGATGGCCGCACACCTCTCCATGTCTTTGACAGAGACTCTGTGACTGGTGTGAGGTATGGGCATGAGATCTTGGAGCCCTATGTTAGCCTTTTCCAGGGTGCAGTGGGCCCCGAGTTCATCTTACAGGACGATAACGCGAGGCAACATAGAGCTCTTCTGGTCAGCGAATTTCTCGAGAGTGACGATATTCGCCGGAGAGATTGGCCAGCCAGGTCTTCAGACCTTAATCCTATATAGCATGTCTGGGACACTCTGGGGAGGGCAACTGCAACTCGCAACACGCCTCCGAGAACCATCCAGGAACTGAACACAACCTTGCTGAATGAGTGGGACCAACTGCCACAGGCACTGATAAACTGCCTTATTTCCAGTATGACATCACGCTGTGAGGCTGTAAGAGGAAACTATACCCCCTATTAACCCATTTCTTCTGTGTCTTCTGCAACCACTTTTTCAGACCTTCAGACTCCCATGAGTGTTACACACGAACATGTGTGTCTATTATAACCGTTGTATATTTACTTTGTTTGTATTATATGAACCTATGTTCGCTAAAATCTGTCCAGTAGTTCTGGAGATCGTACATCAAATATGAAAATTCTCTAATTTATTTCGCCAATGTATTTAATGTATATTGATTCAAGAACTTCTAATCATCAAAGAGCAAAAGAAAATATATAGTAGCCATTATCGGTGTATACTCTGTATTTTAACATAGAACTAAATTTAAGACTTCCAGCTTCTGCATTTATTTAAATAAACCAAAGATGCAAGTGAGAAAATTATTATATAAAGTATTAAATACATCTCGCACCTACTACCTAATTAAACATTTTAGTTGTAAATATTTACATGTAAAAATAGATTACAAGCTATGGAAAAAATAAAAAAATATTTGTTAACGGTGCTTTTTGATTGTGACATATCGAAATGCTTTCTCAAACAGACTTCTGATTCAGGTCGTTCCGAAATCTAAAACGCCAAGAAATTTCCTTTTGCTTGACACTATTTGCTTCTTTGTGAACAGAGTGACCTTTCAAAGCACGTGAATATGTATTTATCGCGAATTTAAGTTTAGACCATTGTGAAATTTATCTAATTATTTATAACTTAATTAGATAGTTAATTAAAGTAGTTAATTTTAAGGTTTAATACTCTTCTATCGCTCTCTTTTCATTCATGCTTTTCATGCCAGAATGTAAAAGAAATAGCGAGTATATATTCAGATTGAGATCCAAAGATGTGCTATTTAAGCAAGAGTTTCTTAAGTCAGTGTTAGAGCATGTCTGCCTATTCCAGGGCACGTTGTACCGTGATTACCAACGATTTGATTCTGTGGCGTTGAGTGTTTCTAGCCATTTGGCGTGTTTCGCCATTTTCTTTACAAACCAGAGCCTTTCCTGCACGTAAAATTATTCTGCCAACCGTTAGGCTAGTCTATCACGTTTGAATTTGTTCAACGTTACGTATTTCTGTTAAACCAGAAGTGCTTAGCTTAGGTAAAACCAAGTTGAGTCTTCGTTAATTTTGTGTCCAAATAAACGAGCCCTATGCACCCTTCTACTCATTTTTATTTTGTTTCACACACAAGGCTAGAAGATAATTCTCCAAATAGTCTTCTTTTTTAAGTCTATTGAAGAGTGTATGCTTCCTGAGAAAACTAGACTTTATACATCATTTCCT
>KK121018.1:119382-137300 GCA_000611955.2 Stegodyphus mimosarum
GTGTGTGTGTGTGTGTGTGTGTGTGTGTGTGTGTGTGTGTGTGTGCGTGTGCGTGTGTGTGTGTGTGTGTGTTTTATTATTGGTTGCTTGAGACATGATTATGACATGGATTAATCTAGAAATGATGCAGTGCGTAGAGAGGATACTGTTTTTAGATTTCAAAAGGGAAATTTACGTTGCTAATTTAATCTTTTACATAGTCTTTATTTTTCTTGCATATACATATAATGGAACAGGGAGAAATATGCAGGTATCTGATATTAATGAAACATCTGAGTGTTTTATTTTCGTAGGTTTCATAATTAGGTTAAATTTGTTATAACTTTCGTAGTTCGAAACCATTTGAACCAACATCCTTCTACAGAGCGATTTAATTAAAAATTCGTATTTCGGTGTAAATTGATTCCAGAAAAGTAGCACATTAAAACACTGTAATTATCGCTTTGTGATGTACTTTTAAGTTCTCCTTTTTAATGAAAAATGTGTAACTTACAGGGAGTTTAATGATAAAGAATTTACTACAGAAGATGCAGACTGTGTACCGTTGGTCTTCAAACAGTCTATACGAATTTATACAATCAATTTTGAATGAATAATCCACTGCATATTCCAAAATAAGGTTCAGTGATTCTCGCGTTAGTTTAAAAGATAAGTTTCAATAAACAATAACGTGTAATTTCACTTCTGACCATTGCATAAAAGCTTTAAATAAAATTAAATTCACGGTAAAAATTCAATATTTGATTTTTTTTATCTTTAGCATATTTGAGACCTATGGAATTTGAAAAGTACGTTGTTATGTAATCTGTACGTTGTTATGTAAAAGTACGTAATTATGTTGCATACTTAGCTACTTCAGTTGTTGAATTAAAATATCTTAATTGTAATGATTTATCTTAATTCTTTTATCAGACATAAAAGTTATTAATTTGTTTTGTTTTGTAGTTGTTCTTATTTTTTTTTGCCTTGTTGTAAAGTAATCGTTGTCATTTAATTTTTTTTGGCAGTTTTGGTTAACTCTGAATTTAAGTTGCTTGAGTAATTTTTTTTCTTTTTTTTCCTTAAGGTAGTTTGGTTAACTATTTAATTTTTTGTTTAGTTAATACTTAACCTTAACTTGTTTGCTTGATGTTTAATTTCTGGTTAAGTTGACCCTTATGGTCAATTTTTTTAAAAAACACTTTTAAAGTTATTTGCCTTACACAAGTTGGGGTTAAGGTTTAATTTGGTTGTGTTAACGTACCCCTCTTTCTGGAATCCATATTTTCTGACTCTGGTGGTCGTGTTTGGTGTTGTAGAAAACATAAAAATTTTTTCTATGTAATTATTATTTTCCATTGAAGAAATTTTCTTCGGTCTTTTATTAATTTAGTATTTAAAAACAAATCCTTAATTCTTTTCTAAAAAAACTTTTACGTTGCAATTGGGAATCAAGATTTACGACTTTGTTTTGACGTTTGCTTGCTCTGCCAAACAGTGGTCTGAAAAATATCTTTCGTCAAGTGCGAAATCTGCACCCTGCTGAATCAGCTTGTTTTGTATGCAGCTACGCCACGCCAAGGTTGAGGGGTCGGGGTGATTCGCATTCATACAGGCGTTCACCATGCTAAAATGGGACCCTGAACGAGGCTAGCTTCTGCTTGTCAGGTTGATGACCCTAGAGGGTCGCTTGTAACCATTTGAATCGGCGATTATTCGCCAACTTCTGTCTAACCAACAACCTTGCCTTCACCTTCCAGTTTTTGATTCCGCTCCTAGGGTTGCCATGCACTTGGCGGGTTTTGGATCGTCTCGGATCGCCAAACGAGAGGCTGGCGAGAAGAAGAAAAAGGTCCTGCAGCAAGAAACAGGGAAATTTTTCTGAAGGTTGTTGACAGACCAGAAAGCAGTTGCTCCGTCCCGAGTACTCTGTCTACGTAACAGTGGAAAGATGGCTGAAGAATTTGCGAAGAGAAAACCACCTATGGATGGCGACGCAGGAAGGACGGAGCCCAAATAGAAGGGGCTGAAGGCTCTAAAACTTTCATTACATGCCCATCATATTAAATTACATTCTCTTTCCTTTTTCGATTCAATATGGCTGAACGTTTCTTCAATGTACGCTGTTAAGTAATTGTGATTTCTTGTGGGGATCCCCTTTTTGTAGTGTAAACGGTATGTCATTTTGTATTCTCCTTTAGAACCACACCACCACCACATAATGTATATTGTTACTAGTTCTGTTTAGCTTTAATAAATGAAATATTTAATTTAATTTAACTTTTATGTTTTCACTTATAATTTAGAACACTGGACCCAATAAATTTAAATAAAACTTGAACGGGTTATTGCCCAAATCTAAACACAACGCTTTGTTAGTACTTTACTGTTGGAGTATTATCTTGTACTATTTAGTGTTATATTTGAACACACAGGTTTTACAGTCTAAATGTCGCTTTATCTTGTCTGTCACACAATTTTACACCCATCCACTATTTATTATAGTGTTATGATTTAAAGTTGGTTTTTCTTATTCTTGACTTTCATGTGTAATGAACATTGAAAACAGTAAAGTGAAAAATAACTCCAACAGGTAAAAATGGTGCCGTGACCTCGCGACTGACAGACCACAAAGAATATATTTTTTTTTTAATATATGCAATTTCTATTTTATTTTGTATCTTGTGTGATCTAAAAATAGTGCCGTCGTGTATTCTAAATAATTATTTTGGTCCAGTCTATTTTAAAAATTGCTTTTGCTAAGAGTGGTGGCAGTGTAATTATTAATTACTGATATTACTTTCTTTATGTGGATAATTGCAATGAATTATATTTCTTGGTATAATATTTTTATGAGAACTTGTTGAAAGTACTGTTAAATTTTTAATTAAGGTACACTATTTTCCTTATATTTTTGCTGGATTGTTTACCACTGTTAGAATTTTACACTAATTTAGTAATATTGTATTTTGCTACACTATTATCAGTTAAATTGATTAATATGCCTACGAAAAGGAAGAGTTTAACACCAGCGGCAACTAGAATGCGTGCAATTAACCGTGTAACTGGGGTTCGGAATCCTCAGCCTACTGCAAGTAGGATCTCAGTTTTTGGGGCTGACCTCTTGGTGTCCATTCTCACTTTTACTGGGGCAGAAGGTACTACACAGTTTAATGATTTTATGGACAGAGTCAATTTAGTTGTAGCACATGTAGGCTGGGCTGACTCTGATAAGTTGACTGCTATTCGTGTGAAATTAGATGGGGAAGCTGCTGCATTTATTCGCAATAACCCTCGTCTCAAGAATGAGACTAGTTTGGTGACTGTGGTTGATGCTTTAAAGGACAGATTTGCTACTGTTCAAAATTTACACACTAATATTAGAGCATTAATTCAAGCTTTTCAAAAGCTTAGAGAAAGCGTTAGGCAGTTTGATGCTAGAATAGAGGCAATCTCTTGTAAAACAGTACCTTACATAAAATAGAAAATCCCGCTGTGGAGAGTCACAAACTTGATTTGCTCTTGTCTGTTTATGTTGAGGGTCTTCATTTATATTTGAGGCCACTGCTCTTACCACAAAACCACAAAGGATATTTAGCACCTAAGAAACATGCTATAGTAGAGGAAGACGCTTGGTTTAAAACCCACGCAAATGAGCTTAATAAAGTTCACTCTGTAGAAGTAAATGCAGTATCCACTCCGTGTGTCACAGTTAAGGCTGCTCAGGCTAATAGTTCTAAAGATGAACTCACAGCAGCAATCAAAGCACAACAGGAAAACATAGTTACTTTAACTAACATGTTAGGAAACTTGCAAACTCAAGTTCAATCATTGATGTCTTGGTCTACAGCTAAGAGTAGACAGGTTGGCCCTCGTTGTTATCGCCAACTCCTTGGCCACCCAGATCACCTGATTCAACGCCGTTGGACTTTTTCCTTTGGGGGTTTGTAAAGGACAACATTTACAGGAGGAGAGTGCCGAGCATGGATGACCTAAAAGCTAGAATTACAACCGCAATAGCCTCTGTGGATGCCGACATGCTTGCCGGTACCTGGCGTGAAATTGAACATCGACTTGATATTCTCCGTGCAACGAAGGGGGCACACGTGGAAGTTCATTGACAAGGGTCATGAAACTTTTTGAGTCTATCTAACCATTTATGTTATTAATTTTAATCTGTCTTTATTATTTTATGAGTTATTAAACATCAAAATGGGTCCGGGACTTTATAAACACCGTGTATATTTTTGCCCATCTTTATTTTCCCTTTCTTAAAAGGAATGCGTAATTTTATGTAATTTGTCTGACGTTAAGCACACTAGAAGTTATTGCTAGATTACCACTAATATTCCACTTACATAGATCTGTACTTATACTAGATCTTTTGCAGAGAGCTTTTCAAACTTTTGTAAGTTCTTTGAGCACTGAGAGCATAAACTGTTTCTAGTATATTTTAACAATAACAACAATTTGGTGCATAATTAATTACATTTCATGCTGGAGTATAGCGAGAGTTTTAAAACTTTTGGAAAGAAGGAAATGAATAAATGCACATTTAAGTATCTAAAACATGCAAGCTAAATGTATATTAAATATTCACCTCGTTTTTAAATTATTTTCCTTCCATTCCTTCCATAAATTATTATACCTAGAAGGAGACAAGACGAGAAGATATGAAAAATAATTGCATAAATGTGCCACGTTTATCATCTGTAAAATTTAAATTAAGAACGTCATTGTTTAGATTGTAAAGATTGACTCACAGTGAGGTTTAGAATTTAAATATCTCATTCAGGCTTTTGAAGCTTTGTTGTGCAAAAGTTAAATTTTGGCGAGAGAAGATGTAGGGTTCCTTCAGTTTAAATAACCAATTATTTTAATTTTTGTTATCTTTCCAAACTTCTCGCATTTCGTCGCCAAGATGCAAATTAAATAAAGAAGAGTATTTAAACGGGCGAGAAGAGAAAGTTAGTTAGAGCGTGATTTCGCCAGTATATTGCTATTTTGTGCTTATTTGCTAGTACGTTGCTATTTTGTCCTTCCTGTTGTTAATCTTAGTTGCTGCTACTCTTTCTGGCCATCATTAAAATCTATCGCCGATGTAGGTTGCTAATTCAGCCTATTAGTTTTAATCGTCCAGCACTCCTCTCTGCCATTTAAAGGTAAATTATCCTTAAATTCCCAATTAATCCCCTTAAATTAATTAAATGTTGAGCACGAAGTACGTAAAAAGGCATAAAGGGCAATTTAAATCCTTTCCTGAGTGCTATTTCTTCACACCTGTGTGAGAAGTCTCCTAGCTTATAACTAATATCGTATCTTTGCACGATAGCTAAAAGTTTTGCATCTTATTATGCTGTTTTTATCTTCCGGTTAACATTTTTATGCCTTTAGTTAATCTGCATGCAATAGTTATAAATTTATCAACAGTTTAAAAGTTTAATTGGTGAGTTAGCCTAACGAACCGCTACTTGTTTGCATTTGAAACGCAGTGAAATAGTCGATTAAGTCAGTTTCTGCGCCTTCAATGTCTTTTTGCCGAGTGGAACCAAAGGCAAACTTTCAATTTTGTGCACCGAAAAGTATGCTTCCTTACCCGCTGGCTTAATTGCTTGTAAAAATTCAAATTTTAATTGCAAAAAAAGATTTTAACTGTTTTTAACTAAGTATTAAAACAGCTCACAATTAGCATAACAAATAATTCTCATAGTTTAAATGTCAATGTGTATTTACACAGAAGTTTAATTTTAATATGTAAGGTTTTAGTTAAACTAACCAAGTTTATTTTAATTTAAATCTTTTCTATCTCCTCTCTGCTTCAACTTCCTGTCAGAAGAAGCGCGCGTTTTTAGCTTATGCTAATTTTTGAAGTTCAGCCAAGCACTATTTAAGACAGAGGTAGAAACCTCTCAGTGTGTGAGAGCTTTGCCTCAGATCACGGTCACGCTGCTCAACTTTCGCCTGACCAGCTAGCAGTTTAAATTTATAAGCCATAGTGCTTACTACGTGATTGCTTTGTAAAATAAATTAAAGTGCGGTAGTATTTAGTATATCTTGCTACGCACCCTTTTCGGTAGAGGCCAATCTCCGCGAATTGCTCTGCGAAGCAAAGTTTAATTTAAGTTATATTTTAATTTATTTAAATTTATTTGATTGTTAAGTTCGACCAAAGTTTGGTCTGTTACGTTCTGTATCTCTCCCGAATTGGGAGGTTTGTATTTAATAGTGATTGAATAAAAGAGGATTTCAAATCCCTTCACGTGCAGTTATTCTCCAGCCCAGCAGTTACATCAGAACATAGCGTACCTTCCGCTCCCTGTTCCAGTTCAGGACTTAGAACGTAAGGATAAGAACCCTTTACAGAATTTACAATGTTCTCAAAGAATACACACAGAATGCTAAGTCCTGATAATGGCGCCCGAGCAGAAAGAAGAGGATGGCCTCAGCAACAAGAATACGAACCTGAGACACCTGCTGTACCTGTCCAGAATCCTGAGATAGCACCTCCTGGCATAGAAGGATTCGGCTACATCGTACAAACCATGCGAGCAGCCATGAAGCCAGCGGCAAGTTTTGACGGCAAGACAGCCGTAATCAATTTCCTGGAAAAGCTAGACTCCCACTTCATGCTATATCCAGTCCACGAATTTCAGAAAGTCGCTCTTGCTACCAGCGCTTTGAAGGGCCAAGCGCTAAGTTGGTTCAAGTGCATCGGAAAGAATCTCTTGGGGGAACCAGGAAGCCCCACATACACGTATGAAAATTTCAAGAATTCTCTAGTGAAAGCATTTCCCGTGGTGCGAGATCGAGCCAGATTGGAAGCTGAACTGTTTAGCCGATACCAAGAAAGAATAGAAGATTTGTCTAATTTTATTTTGAGGAAAATTCAAGTTTTCAAGCTTTTGTATGGAAGTCGCCCGGATCCTGAAATTATTCAAGTTATACTTCCTAGGCTACTGCCCCAAGTTCAAGATTTCATCGAACTAAGAAATCCAACAACATTAGACAGATTATTTGAGCTCGCGGTACAATTTGAAAGCCGAAGAACAGCCGACAACGAACGACGACGCCAATTTGAGCGAAGAAGTCAGTGGAGTTCGCCAAGACCGCAGCAAAAGCAAAATCAAAGTTACGGGAATAAGGCGAAGCAATGGCCGAAGAAAGATGTGTCTCCTAAAGCGAGCGGCGAACGAAGGGAATTTAATAGAAGAACAAGCAAAGATTCCGAGGGCAACCAGAAGAAAAAGAATTTAAACTAAGAGGGATTTCTTCGAGGAAGGTGAAGAAGTCCGAAGCAGCGCAAAACCCTTCCAAAATCAATTTAAACACCGTGGTCGTTAAGAATTTGAGTTTGCCGAAGATTGAAGTTCTAATCAACAACATACCGGCGACAGCCCTCTTGGATACAGGAGCCCAAAGCAGCTTCGTATCGGAAAGATTCTTTAAGAAGCACTTTCGACGTTACAGAATTTTTAGTGCAAGAGACACGGATGTCATAGCGGCCCAAGGAGAAAAATGTAGCTGTTTAGGAAAAGTACCATTGTTCGTGCGTATCAACAACGAACAGGTAAGAATCCTGTTTTATATTGTGCGTAACCTGCAGACTTGTATTATTCTAGGTGTGGACTTTTTTAGTTTGGCAGAAGCAAAAATTGATTTCAAGGGGGGAGAACTAACATTAAATATGAAGCCAATTGAAGCGAAGAATGATAAGCCCCCGCAGCTGGACTTGGAACATTTACAAGCAGAGGAAAAAGAGAAAATCCAAGGTCTGGTAAGTCACTTTGCGAATTTATTTAGTGATGTACCAGGCTTTACGCAGGTGGTGAACCACGACATTGACACGGGGGACGCTCAGCCAGTTAGGCAAAAGCCATATAGATATGATAGGACAAAAGAGGAAATAATTGAACATCATATTAAAGAGATGTTAAAGAATAAAATCATCACGCCAATTTCTAGCAGTTATGCTAGCCCCGTTGTCCTGTGTAAGAAAAATAATGATTACCCGATTACGCACCCGAAGCGGTGGCGTTTTGCTATAGATTATCGCAAGTTAAATTCAGTTACAAAATATCCTGTATATCCGTTGCCGATAATTGAAGAAATTATTCGAAATATTTCGTCTACAAAATACATGACTACATTAGATCTCACGAGTGGCTATTTTCAGATTGGGGTAAAACCCGAGGACGTACACAAAACCGCGTTCATAACGAAATCTGGTACGTACGCATTTCTTAGAATGCCGTTCGGATTATCCGGCGCGCCGGCAACGTTCCAAAGATGTATGGACATCGTCTTAAGACCAGTCCTTGGTAAAAGCACTTTCATATATTTAGACGATATTATAATTACGAGTAGTACTCTAGAACAACACTTACAAGATTTAAGAAAAGTATTTTCATTGTTAAACGAAGCTGGTTTAAAGATAAATGCGTCTAAATGTAAATTTGCCGCAAAAGAGTTACGTTATTTAGGATTTAAAATTTCCCAAAAGGGAATCGAAACGGATCAGTCAAAAATAGTAGCCATTAGAAATTATCCTGTTCCTAAAACAGCGAAGAAATTATCGTCGTTTCTCGGGATGTGTTCATATTACCGGGCTTTCATTAAAGACTTTGCAAAAATAGCTGAGCCACTGCTAAAGTTGAAAAGAAAAAAAGCTAGGTTTTCGTGGTCAGCAGAAGCCAACTTGGCGTTTCAAAAATTGAAAGACGCATTGACTCAAGCTCCCGTCTTAAAATTTCCAGAAGGGGATAAGGGATTAGAGATTTCAGCGGACGCTTCAGATTTCGCGATTGGTGCAGTGCTTTCCCAAAATGGTCAGCCCGTGGCTTTTTTCAGCCGAACATTAAATGAAACCCAAAGAAACTATTCCGCAACAGAGAGAGAAACTCTCGCAGTGTTAGCATCAGTACAGAAATTTCGTGTGTTCTTTGGAAGTTCTCCAGTAACTGTATATACCGACCACGCGGCGGTCACTAGACTCTATTCTGGAAAAAATTTATCACCCAGATTAATAAGGTGGGCTCTCAAATTACAGGAATATAACCTAATAATTAAACATACGCCGGGAAAAGAAAATGTTGTGGCAGATGCTTTAAGCAGAATTAACTTAGATGAAAATGGAAGTGTAATTAAGATAGCCATGTTAACATCCAAAGTATTAGATTCTCGTGAAACAGTAATAGCCGAACTCAAAAAAGATCCGGAGTTCAAAAATATATACAATTATTTGGCCGACCCTGAGAATTTCAATCATCCGGATATTGTGCCGATAAGAAATAGGGCCGAAAATTACGAATTAATTGACGGACTGTTATTCTATACGAAAGCTACTAATGAGAATCATGAATATAGACCGGTTATCCCAGCTAGCATGAGGTTGAATGTATTAGAAGAGTTGCATGATTGTGCCATTTCGGCTCATTTAGGTATAAGAAAAACTGTTCAGAGAGTTCGCGAGGCAGTTTTCTTTCCAGAACTGCAAAAGTTTACTAGGGCGTATGTCCAGTCGTGCCCAACATGTCAATTAAATAATTATGTTAATTTCCGCCCGGCCGGGTTCCTAAATAGTATTAAATCAGAATTCCCAAATCAAATAATAGGCATCGATTTACTTGGACCTTACCCTCGAAGTAAAGTTAATAAAAGCCGATATCTTTTAGTTATAGTGGATCATTTTAGCAAATGGTTAGAGTTAATTCCGTTAAAACGCGCGTCTGCAAAAATTGTAGTAGATTCAATTCTAAATAAGTATATTTTAAAATACGGGGCGCCCCTAAAAGTTATTTCAGACAATGGTCCTCAGTTTGTTAGTAAAATGTTTGAGGAAATGTGTGCAAAACTGGGCATACGTCATCTAAAGATGGTCCCGTATCGTCCGCAGTCAAACATAGCGGAACGGGTGAATAGAAATGTAGTGAAAATAATTCGTAGTTATGTGAAAAACTATCACTCTACCTGGGATAGCCATATAAATGAATTTGCATTTGCCCTTAGGACCGCCAAACACGATACTACACAAAAAACACCCGCTGAACTCTTCTTAGGAAGAAAGATCTTGACCCCCCTAGATAAACTGTTCTTTGTACAGGAAAGGGCAGAAGAATTTAAAATGAGTGATATACAAAAGTTAATACGGGAAGCGACGGAAAATATAGAAATGGCCCAAAGAAAACAGAAATTGTACTATGACCTAAAAAGAAGAGAGGTCAAGTACAATGTGGGAGATGAAGTGTTGAAGATTAAACACAACTTGTCAAATGCCCCAGAGGAAAAGGTGGGGAAATTTTTTCCGCGTTTTGAAGGCCCGTTCACAATTGAACAAATTACGGGGGCAGTGGTTATATTAAAAAGAAATGATGGTCAAACGCTCAAAGCGAATGTGGACCAAATAAAACCGTTCTATAATCGCAGCAAAATGGCTGTATTTAAAGATTCGTTTCAGGATCCGAGGCAATCGACTAGCCAGGAAGATATACGTCAGCAAAAACAGCAGGAACCAGCTACAACGGCATCGAAATGTCAGAAGAAGAAAGCTCCCCCCCAACAAAGAAATAAGAACCAAAAAGGTGGTTTCAAAAGAAAGTCTCACGATGCAGGTGAACAAATCTACGAACGGAATTACGAGCGCACCAAGAGAAGAAAGCAGAATGGGCAAGGGAAGCCCAATGTATCCAAAAGAACTGTGGAATCATCGGACAGGTGCCTGAGAAGCAAGAAACGTCGATTGCAGCCTGAGAATCAACTTCCCGAATACAGCAGGAACCAGGACAAGCAACGAGCAAGGGCCCAGGAGAGAAGGGCCCAGTCCACCAAACGTCCAGCGGAGCAACCTCCTCTACAAAGGAAATTGCCGAGGATACAACGACGGAATTTCAAAAGAAAAAGAGACGAGCAGGCTCCGAAAGAACAACGAAAAACGAGGAAACTGAACCAGGCCACAACTTACTCAAGTTTTAAAGATTGGGCCAAGAAAAGGATGGACGATCATAATAAGATAAGTACAATTTCGTATTCAAAAGTTTAGTTAATTTTTGAGTATACTGCAAGTTGCAGGACTGATTTTACCTCAAGCGAGGTTGACTTTTACGCCAAGTGAGCGATAAGTTCTCATATGGAAAGTAAAATGTTTTGTTAAAAGAAATTGTAATTCTTAAAGATTTAAAATTACTTAATTTTGTAAATAGATTAATTCTGTAAAAGCAATGAATTGCTGAAAAGAATATGTTAACTAAATGATTTTGTACGACGCTTTGTCTAAAGACTTGTAAAATGTCTAGAATGAAAATTCGGAAAATTGAAAAACACGATTTAGTCTGTAGACTATTAATTCAATGTAATTTGATATTTCAAGAAAGTACCTTGAGAAAGGAATAGGAAGCACTTGCTGTAAGCTTAGAAATTTAACCTATATTTCTGTAAGCTTAGAAATTTAACTTCTATTTGCATTTCAGGATTGCTGTGAAATTGTTAATGTGTTATGAAATGTAACAAATAATATTATGCTAGCAATGCACGTTAAGTGCAATATTAATGTGAATGTTGTGTGCAAACTGCGAATTTGTATGCATGAAAAGTTAAAGATTCACTATTTTAGAATGCAAGTGTTAATTAGGCTCTCCACCAAATACACTTAAAGTGTTAGACATAAAGCTAGTGAGAACCTTAGGATTAGCTGGTTATAGGGCGTTTTTTTCAGGTCTCGTATGTCAAGTTCTAACTAATGTTAGTCGATTGTAGGTGGAAGAGTTGAACACCCCCGAACACATAAAAACCCGCAATGGCGGTTTGCTTTACATCCAACACCGGTGAGAGAGCATACGGGGGAAGAATTTAATTGTGCTTGAATGATAATGTGTGTGTGCAAAATTACACAGAAAAAAAAAAAAAGGATTTGTACCACTTAGAATTATTCTGTTATTATGTCATACTAAAGTTGTTTTCCTTCCAGATTTTGCTGGAAGGAGTAAGACTGTTTGAAGAATAAGACTTGAAAAAAAAAATGTTGAAGATTGTTGTTCCAGAAAATTTCGTCTGTATTTTACACAAACATATATTGCCTTGTAAGAGTTGGCCTAAGTTTAGAACAGTGAAATTTTCGACTATTTAGAATTGCTAGTTTTCAACATGGTCCGTTTGGACCAAAGTAGTTTAACTATCGCAATTCTGGCGGGAAGTATGTAAGGTTTTAGTTAAACTAACCAAGTTTATTTTAATTTAAATCTTTTCTATCTCCTCTCTGCTTCAACTTCCTGTCAGAAGAAGCGCGCGTTTTTAGCTTATGCTAATTTTTGAAGTTCAGCCAAGCACTATTTAAGCCAGAGGTAGAAACCTCTCGGTGTGTGAGAGCTTTGCCTCAGATCACGGTCACGCTGCTCAACGTTCGCCTGACCAGCTAGCAGTTTAAATTTATAAGCCATAGTGCTTACTACGTGATTGCATTGTAAAATAAATTAAAGTGCGGTAGTATTTAGTATACCTTGCTACGCACCCTTTTAGATAGAGGCCAACTTCCGCGAATTGCTCTGCGAAGCAAAGTTTAATTTAAGTTCTATTTTAATTTATTTAAATTTATTTGATTGTTAAGTTCGACCAAAGTGTGGTCTGTTACGTTCTGTATCTCTCCCGAATTGGGAGGTTTGTATTTAATAGTGATTGAATAAAAAAGGATTTCAAATCCCTTCACGTGCAGTTCTCTAGCCCAGCAGTTACATCAGAACATAGCGTACCTTCCGCTCCCTGTTCCAGTTCAGGACTTAGAACGTAAGGATAAGAACCCTTTACAGAATTACCATGTTCTCAAAGAATACACACAGAATGCTAAGTCCTGACAAATACATTCTCACATTTTTAGTAAGCGCATACATGGTGTTAAAGGGTAGCACTGTAAACCATAGTACAAATATGTACATATGAATATGTAAAATAAATATTAATTAATCTGAGAAAATGTTTCTGTTTGCAAGAATTATTAAAGCTCAACTTGGCAAGCATTTCTTTGACTTTCATTTTCATTTTATTACCTTCCAAATTCCATTTCATTATTTGAGTAAATATTCTAGGTTTCCTTTGACAGGAAATTCATTTATATTTACCATCAGAAATTTAAATTATCTAGAAATAATTTCGGCAAAACTTACAAACAAAAATTTTATAGCTGTAATAAATACCTGGAAAAAACATATTGTATTTTTGAACCAAATTTAATGGAGTTTAATGTCAACAGATCTATTAATGTTAAATAAATTTAATAAATCATAGTAAATGAAAATTTCACTCTCCGTTGATATAGAATATTTGCCTAGAGCACATCTCTACAATATATTTCCAATGCAAAAGGAAAATAAATGCATTCTCTTCCCATTTCTTTTTCCTTCAAAGATTTACTTTCTAACTCCACCCTGGATGTTCGAGCTCTTTCACGTAGTTTTCGAAATTCGATCAATCAAGTGGGTATTTAGATCTATCTTTATCTGATGCAAACTTTCTTTTTCGACTCTCTCAAAGTTTTCTTCTCAAATATTTCGTTTTTCAATCATTTTCTCTTTCGAACAGAATGAATGTATATAAAATTAACTTCTATACGTTTTCTTGAATTATTGACTGAATTCGTTTTTTCGTAGGTACTATACGTGGTATTTCGTGTACCTATTACAGAAAGAATTCTCATTTTGAACGATAAAGAAGAGCTTAGCGACAAAAATTACATTAAAATGATTTCAACAAATATGTATATCATGAAATTCAAAATCGGAAATCCTGAAACAAAGAATCACGTAATTTTTCAATATGAATTTATTATTAATGTTTTAATGGTCAAATAGTTTGAAATTATTTTCGCCGATCTCAAGTAAATCTTACGTTTAAAGCTTTATATAAAAAATAATAAAATACTTCATGTACATACTAGAAAAGCAAACTACTTAAAGAAAGAAATTACTTCACATCAAAACAATAAGAAATTCAGGAATGCAGGTCTTAGTAAGAGACCTTTTTATCTTTATGAGTATTCCGTGTATTCTTACTAAAAGTGGCAAACATAAAAAGCATCATGTATAAGCATATAATTTCTATTTACGACGACTATGTGGGCATTTTCTAACTCCCGACATGAAGCAAAATCTCAGATGTGGGACAGCACATGACTTCTTTATATGGCCTATCAAATTATTTACATTTTCTGTGGTTCCATTTACGATTATTTCCTTGAATTTCATTAACGATATATTTCTCAGTCAATTAATTCAGTTCTCACTTCGTGGCAAGGCAAAATTACATAAAAATACAAAACATCTTCATTAGAAATTCTAAAATACAGAAAAATATAAAACGCCAAAATAGAGTTAAAGTCAGCTAAAATCTTTTTAGCTATTAAAATTATAGCTTCTACAAGCAGTTAGGCCAGCCGGTAAGAAGGATATTTTTCGGCGCACAGAATTGAAAGTTTACTTTCCGTCCCACTCGGCAAAAAGACATTGAAGGTGAAGAAACTGACTTAATTCACTATTCCACTGCATTTCAAATGCAAACAATTAGGACAAATGCTTTGTTCTAATATAGATATTTTGACACAAAATGAGACTTTTTCTGAAATAACATAGCAATATTTTTCCATATTTCGATTGTACGACTCAAATTGTGCCTAAATAATAAATTTTGTAAAATTTGTTGCGAAATTCAAAAATTTAACTTGGTGATTTTTTTTAGTTTGCGCCAAGAATAATTCATTTGGCAAATTTCTTAATACAGGGCAACCTATTTTCCTATCCCTTCCATCGTGCAGGACGAAAAAAAAGTCACATCGTTCCTACCTTTTTACATTGTTGATCAGCTGAAAAAAAATCACATCATTCTTACTTTCAAATAATTTTAATAACGTGCGTAAACCACATTTCCATTATTATTGCTTTCAATAAATATGCTAAATTTCAAAAAGCGCCAATATATGAATTCCCGTTTATCTTCCGAAATTCTGAATAAAAAGTTCTAATTTTTTGCAGGTGTGCTTAGAAACACATCTACTTTAAGATGATCGTAAAAATTTTATAGGTTATAATTCAAGAGTTTTTTCGAAAAATTTATAAAAATTATTTAGAAATACAAATTTTAAAAACAAATCATAAAAAATGGGTAAATTTTATTTGGAATGAACCTAAATTTCGAACTATGTAGGAAGGAATCAAATAAGTTTCATAAAAAAGAGATATTAATAAATACATACCAAATTATATTAACATTGAGGAGCTAAAATTTTGAGAGCCAATTTTTTAAAAACTACTCTTGTGATTTTTACAAACCTTGGCAGTTTGGCATAATTTGAGTCGTGGGATCAAATATGGAAAAAAAGTGGCACGTGATTTCAGAAAATGTACGATTTTATGTCAAAATACCTATATTAAAACAATACTATGTATAAATCTAACACATATCCTAAGTTACGCTTTCGAGACATGAAAAACGCAGTTTCAATTTTGACAATCGGGCCAGTAGAACGGGAGATAGCGAACTGTCCCATTTTTTTTTTGCGCAGTGTACATACGCACATACATACGTACATATACAATTTCTTTTCCTGTCTTAAAATTCCTTACTCGGCCTTTATTTTCGCAGTCTTGGTCGAAGACATGCACTTTTAATTACAGACGTCTTTTAAATGATGAAAATGTTTGTGTTTTGACAATGTCAAATTAAAAAAATTCATTTTCGACAAATAACGAAACCTGATATTTAATGCTGTCTCCCTTCTTTAAAACATGGAAACATTTTATAATCCTTATGAAAAAATAAAGTTATGAGAAATTTGATTCCCGTACGACAAAAACTGACCGAGATATTCAATTTCAAAATTTGCAGTCTTTGATGTCATTTTGAATTTGCCTCGAGAAATCAGTTAATTAAGTTAAAATAATTCCAAGAAATAAATTTACATGAAGTCGAGCAAGAAATGTGTATAACTTAGTAGGCTGTGCGAGGAAGGTCTGTGGTATCCACGTCAGAATTTTTAACTAATAGCATGTATGCTAAATGTCGAAGTAACGAAAGCCAGATTCATTAAACAAGAACAAGCCGGTATGGTTAGGAAGTGATCAGCTGTGTTGCATATTGTTACGAAATGGTAAGATAGCTTTACCTCAAAGCAGGTTTAGGGTTGCCAGAAAATGACAAGAAGACAAGGTTGCCACATTTGGTGAGAAATCCCCCGTTTGGCGACAAAATTGGCGATATGCTAGAGACGCATAGAGAACCTTCGGGAATGAATTCTTACTACTTTAGCACAGAACGTTCTCGAACACAAGCCAAAAGCTATATAAGCCTTGCTGGTACGCAGAGTCGGCGTCAGTGCGAGTCACTTACGAGTCAGTTAAGAGTCATTGCGGAGTCAGTACATAGTCTAGTGTCGAGTTGGTCATCGAGTACATCAAGCCGAGCCTCTAAGTGTATCGTCGAGTTTTATGTTAAGAGTTTGTTGAGTTTCAGGAATGACTGAACCGAGTCGAATGACCGAACCTGAACTCTTATGCTTTGCTGTGAAGCCGTCTTCACCGTTATAACCTTATAGCCTGAAGACTGTGTCGCTGATTGTCTCAGCGTGTTTAGAGTAGTTCTTCGACAACTCTAAGCGTGATTTTGAGCTGTCTTCCAAAATACTGGCCAATAAAGTTTGTTTCGATACTTCATGAACTAGTGTCGAATCCACGAACCCTAAACGTACGAAGAAGAAGAGAAGAGAAAAACGTAACAATATATATATAAATTTGAATTTTAAAGGATTGTATTATTTAGTTTTACTATTACACACAGCTCCTTGAAAGTAGAATGGTTAGCTTTCATTAAATTTTAGTTGTACTTTCTGAACGTTACTTTGCATAAAATTTTAATTAACCTTTTTTTCTTCCCTGTGGTTTGAGTAACTTAGAATTCTCGTGAATTTGAAAATGAGAATTTTTCTGAAGCACAGGAAGGTTAAAATAGTTTAGTCAAATAAAGAATGAGGTTTAACTTTTTATATAACGAAAACTTTTAAGCTTGTAACAAAGAACACTTTATTTCAATTAAATTAAAAACTCGTTTTCTCCCAGGCTTATTAATTAATACAGCATTTTCTGAGTTAACAATTAAAACTATTTTTAATCAGAATGGTGTTTTTAAAGGTTAATTTTATGTGCTGCGCCACAGTAAGCATTTATTATAACGTGAATGATCATTAATTACAAAAGCTATCTTATGTGCTTCACTTGTCTTTTGCTAAATGGATAGTTTTACCTCTATTTTCATACATGAGAATAAAAGAAGCGTAATTCCCTAGGTGAGTAGCAATAAATCATTTTTCGTGCCACATCTTTTCTCGCGACATTGGTCTGCGTAAGGCATGCCGAAACATTATGCTTCTGACGCATTTCTAAATGCGCGGCGAAAGAAACAGAACGCACACTTTAATGTTCTCCAGAGCGCTGAAGATTACTTTTTGGATGTAGTGGGAGGAGGGAAATCAATATCCTCTTTAATGTTAACTTTTTGTTTTATCTTCCTCCCAAAATGTTATCAATCAATGTCATCTGCATTTTCTAACAATGCAATGATAAAAATAAAATGGAAGGTTAACATTTCCTATTACAGCGGCATTACAGTAAAGTGAGCAGTCACATCGAAGAAGGGAAAAAAGCGTAGCTTTTTATTGACATTTGTGAATAAAAGTGCTGTTAACTTCTATGTTATAAATTAAGATGTGACAATTTCTGGAGGCTGTTATGCTAAACTTTCATAATTCAATAAAACTCATTTCAGTATTGATGTAAAGAATATACAAAAAAGCAATAAAAAATTGTTTTGTATTTATATTTCTGATAATCTAATGGTAATATATAAAGATGTGCTGAGCACTAAGAATGCGAATTTCTTTAAAAAAATAGCAATTGCTCTATTATGTGAAA
>KK121019.1:0-34696 GCA_000611955.2 Stegodyphus mimosarum
CTTGAGTTTGTTAATCAAAAATTCGTTAAAGTTTTACAAAATATGAAATCGATAATAAAGCAACTTCCAGATTTCAAATTTGGGCTTCCAGATGCCCATATTCGGAGAAGGATTACGTTATTCAAAATTCGGGGGTTCTAGGTACTTTTGTTTTATCACAATGCAAGAAATACACATACATTTATGCAGATTCTTTATTATTTAATTTCTTTAAATATAATACAGTTGGATAATATTTGGTGGCAACAATTTAAAAATTGAAACAATGCTTATAGTGAATCAACGCAAAACGCCAAAACTAAATTAATAGTCCTTCTGGGCAAATTGCTCCTTTGGACTAATAAAACTTTAACTTAAATTTATAATAACCCCTTAAGTCTCTTTTTTAATTTGGTTCTGTTAATTTTGATTTAAATTTAAATTTGTTTTGTTCCAAAATATGTATGCATGTAATAATTTTTTCGAAGTGAGTTCTTTTAAAACTTATGCTTGTCAAATGATATATAACGTTAAAGGTGCATGTTACTTACCTAATTGCAAAAGTAAGCTTAAATATCTTTTAGCCAGAACTACACGATTGTTAGTCAGATGTCAATAGCATAATCTCACGTTTGCCTCAATAGAACTTGTCCTCAGCTTTACTTCATCACCACTTGTAATGCTATGAGTATGTTCAGCTACGCTTATAATTATGAAGTAGCGGGCTCGTGTCCTTCACCGATTCAGCTGTGTATGTTTTAAGAATGTTATGCCGAGAATAAGCAAGTGTATCAGCTGACCATAATTTATCTTCTTTGCAATCATCAACTATCATCAACATTATCTATGATATATTTTAAAATATTCATCATGTAGTGTGTTATGTGTACATATGCATGTATGTAATAAAATTTTGGGTTTGGTAAAGATGATAATGATAACTAGATAATTGCAAGGAAGAGTCAGTCATGGCCGGTTGATCTGCTCTTTATTAAAGAAGTAAATACATTTGTCTAAACCTAGCGCAATAGGTGCGTTCAAAATTCCTCAATTATAAGATTGCGTTTACGCAGTAATAGCATTACAGTGAGTATTATTGAAAAGAAGCAGCAGACTACACCACCAGAGAAACAGAAGCAGCGTACTACATATTTTCGGTACAAAGGCAAGCGTGATAAAAGCGGAGACTGTACAGGTGATGTTATATTTTTGCATAAAATATTCTAAACAACAATTTATCTAAAATAGAGATACTTTATCACTTTATTATGTATTTATATAAATATTACTAAATAAAAATATGCAATACTCTAAAATTTTAAGTTATTTACTAACTACCTGTCCATTTAAAGTATTTTTACGACTTTACAAAATAAATTAGGGTTTTGTGATGCTTGTTTAACTCATTTACTACTCTGATGTTAATTACTTAGACGGCAATAAAATCCTCCTCTTGCCGTTTCTACCCTTAGAAAAAGAATAAAGGAAGAAATAAGCAACTGGGAGAAAATTATTCCTATTTTAAAGAAGGAATATGAAAGGCTGGGAAAATTCAGTGTTAGAATGATATTGTCAGTTTTCTAATTCTGGTTTATTTCTATCGATTCTTTTTTATCCCGATTTGACCCTATGGTTTCCAAAACATGAGAAACATGAGAAAAGGAGAGAAGCTAAGAAAGACGCTTTAAGAAACATAAATCGAAATTCATTTAAAAAGTAATTTACTAATCATTGTAGATATCAATATAGGCTAGTGATTTAAAAATAGAGCTAGGAGTTAGAGACTAAAGATATAAGGAAGGAAAGGGTACACAAAGAGAGGGAACACTTCTCTCTCGTCCTCCTATCTGGCACGTGGGGCTAAAATTAGGAGAACAGCGGGGAAACTGGAGGAAAAGTCACACCTCTGCAGATGGCAAGGGGGAAGGAAAATCGGACGAAATGTCATTTTGGGCGAAATGGCTACTTAACCCAGAACGTATCCTTCAGAATGATTTATTATAAGCAGTTTAAAGATTTATATGCAAAAAATTAGTATAAACACATAATTTATTGTAAGCATACATATAGGGCAGAAGGACGAACTAACCGTATTTAAAAGGACACTTGAGCGGTATTACGAATCAAAGTCAGAATTTTATCTTATGTACATATTCAAAAATTAGATATATTTGCAATTCTCAAATACTTTCTTACTTTTCATGCGTTTTTGTTATGTATATAAGTATATATTTAGAAATGCCAAAATGTGTCATATGTGAGAAGCTTTAACAACAAAAGGGAAATTTTTGGAAACCTTTAGTGCAACCTGAAAATCTCACTTAATGGGATACATCATTAGACTGTTACTTAATGGGACATTGTTGCTGAATTAGATTTACTATCCTCGCAGTAACTTATTTCGTTCGGTTAGCTTGTTTGTATATACGCCATATTCTGATGAAATTTTGTCTTTGCAGACAGCTTTATCTATCCGAGATACTGAATCCCGAATGAAATTGTCAAGTTAAATACGTTGTTAGAGAACCCTGAGGTCACAGTAACTTGATAAACCTAAAGCTACAAATTGAAAGACTACTTCTTAAGCTTCTTAAGTATAAACAGCATTTTATCATTCGTAAATGCACAAAAAAGTGTTATTTTGAGAAGCTCAGAAAGCCTTTAGGTCCTGTCTTAAGCAATTTTAAGTCCTCTACTGGATTCATATTCCCTATCAGTATATTCACCTTACATATTTTACCGTAGATTCAAGAGACATTTAAAAATATTTACAAATATTTTTCTTTAAACCTCTGTGGAAATAAACAATAAGTTATAAATTCATTTCATAAATTGCATACAAAGAAAACACTTATCTTAAAAGTTATTTCAAGAAACTATAGTTGCTTAATCTTGTTAAATGAAGTTTATAAGAAACTAAGAATAGGAAATTCAGCAATAATAAAAGCTTGGTATTTTATAGTCTATCTATTAGTTTTGTACAAATTAAGATATAATGTTCTATCAGCTTAAAACGCTCACTAAAATTTCAGCATGCTTTCAAACTTAACTTCGTATGCGCTCATAAATATCAGCTTCAATTTATTCTACTTCCTTCGGAAAGAATTAGCCCTATTTTAATCTCTGCTTAAGAAATTACACCAAATGCTTTATATGGCTCTTTTTCGACCCATTTAGAAATGCCATTTCCAAAAAATTCTAGTCATTCGAAATTGCGTGCCATTTTCTAAGAGGTTGCTAAGCAACGGAGTACACAGCTCCAGCTATCGATTCTCATATGGCTACTAGAACGCAACATTTCGTCTGCCTTACCAGTGAAAGCATGGACGGATATCAATATACATCAAAAGTTATCCGAAGCAAATACGGAAAAGCATGACCAAGGACGAGCACGCACCAGGTAAGTGCAATGAACCAACTGTAAGGTCCTAATCGAAACTGCATTTATTTGATACAGTTTGGAAAACGTTATTTCGATGTACGGTCTACTAATTTAATAAACATCTAAACTGTAATCAAACCAAATATATCACCGTTGCACAAAGGTATAATTTTTTATTCTACCTTCAGAATTGCTATTCTTGAAAAACCAACTGCTAAGTTCTAATATTAATTACTTTTATTATATATAGTTCAGATAACGCTATTTCAATATACGGCTTTTTTGAATAAACCCGTAATCCGACCAACATTTTGTGAACGTTCTCATTTCTTAATTCTACCTTTAGTGCTGATATTCTTGATTAAATTTTACTAATAAACTGCAGATTTTGAGACTACCTCTCTAGTTAATATTTTGCGATTTGCATTCATTAATCTAATTAACAGATAAATGTTAGCTTTCCTAAGATGATTTACATGACTTTCTTCTGTTTCTCATCGCATTATCATCTTGGCTTCAAGTTGAAAAAAATTTCTTTACGTTATAAGATACATCTACATTTGTTATAACTGTCATAGATTTCCTGTGATAAACAAGCAGGATATATTATTGTGTGTAATTAAAAGAGCATGTGATTTCCTCCGATGCGCAGCATAAAGTACTTCGTTTATCTAATCAATGAAAGCCTGAAAGGACATCCTATATATATAAAAAGCATTATGTGTTTATACTTCATTTTCTCCCAAATTTAATATGACTCTGACGGCAGGCAGTTTTTATTTCAAAATACATGATCGTTAAATTTCCTGTAGAATTTTCTTCTGCTATTGTTCCATAACACATAATTAGAGTTAATGCTTGATAATAATAAATCTTTTTTTTTCTTATTTCTGCATTCCTTCTTTAAAAACTTCTCAGGTATTTCAGAAGTAAACATTTAGTCACAGGAAGTATTAAAAAAGAAATCGGACTGCAATATTTAAATTACACATTTTCTTATGTTCTTAAGTTAAGTTTCTTAGGTTATGTTCTTTGCTATGAAATAAACTGTAAAGAAATAGTCTTTTTTCAGAATTAAAGCATCAAACACAGAAAAGATAAGCAATAAATTCAGAGTTCTTTGTAAGCTCTAAATCTTGTACTCCTCACTGTAATATTTACAAGTAGCATCAACTTCTCTGTTCTTTATGGTTACCTCTTCACTGAACAGAATCCAACACATTTCAATAATAATGTTTCATCTTCACTGTTTAAGCTTTATC
Organism: Stegodyphus mimosarum; assembly: GCA_000611955.2. Classification (NCBI taxonomy): domain Eukaryota; kingdom Metazoa; phylum Arthropoda; class Arachnida; order Araneae; family Eresidae; genus Stegodyphus; species Stegodyphus mimosarum. The sequence continues at coordinate 4,624 of KK121019.1, forward strand.
TATAGATAATTGCATAGATTGATAAGCAGGCATATCATGGAAGCAAAAACATTATTTTCGATATATACTGGAAATTATTTTCAATTATATTAGATATCCGATTCGATATTTCGATTATATTAGAAAATTATGTATCAATTTCAGAATCGACTTAAAGCGAAAGTTAATTTCTAATGTTCACATTGAGAATAAGCTTAATAAGTGCAAAGATTTTGTTGTCCAACGACTGGGCATTTAAGAACCACGACATTCACCGGATGATGACCAAATCTATCGATTATTTACAGTTTCGCCATCGAGACCATTGTCTGGGTGCACCTAAAACAGCTCGGATATCACATCCGTATTAACATGGGTGGAGATATACCACAAATCCCCACTCCTTATGCGAGATTCAAACTCAGCCCCATTTGATATGAGAGTCAGCTTCGCCAACCGCCAGACTGTCTGGAGTAGCTAATGCCGCGTGACTATTTAAATCGTAGTATTTATAAGTTACATATATAATATATATGTAGTTTGTAGAGTTTTTATATAGTTTTTGTTTATACAGTTTGTAGAGTTACTATTGTGTCAGGAAACTAAAGTTTAAAATCATGCAGACCTTACTCAACTAATAGTGAGTTATCGCTACATCTCAACAACTCACAAATACAGGAGATGGTTTAAAATAAACTTTTTTATTTTAGTAAAAAATTGAACGTAAGGATACAACTTATGCTACAGACGGACCACCATTTCTAGCTGATTACATTAATCTTGGTACGTCAAACTCCCAGCTCGCAGACCGCATGCGGGCCTTGACTCATTTTTCTGCGGCTCTAAGTTCAATTCGAGAAAATAACCAAAAGAAGTAAAGTAAATAAATAAAATTGGAATTCCTCTTGAAAACGAAAACGCTAGCTTACTGATGGACCTTTTTCAGTTACGGGTTCAAGATCTTTATTTCGTGGTTGTATTATAAAATATTTATCAGATTTCAATTTGAAACTGCAAGGAAATGTGTAATCATTACCATCATGAATGCTCAAATAAAAACATTAGAACATAAATTACTGTTCTGAAAGAAACAGTTAAAAAACGAAGACTTGACACCGTTCCCAGCTTGTTTTAAGCACAAAAAAAATTTCAAGGAAGCTTGTTATGTATAAAACGCGTGCCGAATAGCTTCAGCGTTTAAAGACTGAATTCGAAAAAAGATTCCGCAATATCAGATCTGTCTAAGAGGAGTTTTCTCTGTTTCCAATCCCCTTTTCCACCGACGATGAGAAAGTGGCAGCCCATTTACAGATGGAATTATATAAAAATTTATAGGTTCTATATTCTAAGGCAAACAGTCAGCGAATTGAGTATCCCCAGATTAAAAAAACACTTGCCTGTGCGACTCCTATAAAGCCGCAAACTTCCATCGTGCCTGATTTCTATGTTCGGTAGTACATACCAATTTGAACAATTGTTCTCACTTATTGAAAGGAACATGTTCACAGCAAGACCCAGATTAATGCCTTCAGACAACATCCGAAACTGGATACAGGGAAAACAAGGCGCCATGTGTCGGAAAAGAGACGATCAATACCACCTAAATTTCCTTATTTTCCTTCTTTATTTTGAAGAACTATAACACTTGGTAAGATTTTCTCTATTTATTCGCTTTTTCAAATGCATCATTAAACACGAAATGGCTATTTTTTTCTCACGGCCCTTCAGTATTGTACACTGATGACTATTTGGCTCACTTGAGACACTGAGTTTGATTTGCCTGCTTTAAGCAACAACAAACAATTAAATTCAAATACGGATAACGTAGTCTGAGGCTACTCATTCAGTAGAATAAGAAATAAGCTCAGTTATTTTACTAAAGCTTTATTTTAAAGCACCTACAGAGGCTGTTCGCACGTTTTTTAGACGATGTATATTGTATTCACAAAACTAAATTACATAAAATTCTTGTGTTTTAAATGTTCTATTTGACATCCCTTACTCTGAACTATCTTTCGATATCGCAATTTCCAGGATAATAATGCCTTTTGAAGTGTCAGAAGAAGTTATTCTATCCCATTCCTCCCGAACAGCTTTCCAGAGTCCTGTTAGGGTTTTGGGACAAAGTTTGGATAATGCAGTTTTTAAAAGTCCGAAAGCACAAAAATCCATAGGTGACACATCGGGAGATTTAGTAGGGATATCAGTGAAGGGTATGGCCTTGATACCAGTTTTTTGTTCCATTTCTTTTAGGAAATTTACGGCGGATTTTGATGTGTGACTGCTAGCTTTGTCCTGATGGAGTCTCACAGACTGATGGCACTGTGGGTAAAGCGATGGTATTTCATTCAGAAAAATTGACAAGAAAATATGTTCCTGATAGTATTTAGAGTTAATCTTGGCATTTTTTTTCACTCTCTATATTTTTAACTTGCCATTATAAGAAAAACCAGCAACAATCATGAATCCCTTAGAAAAACTTTCTTTCGATAAATGGCTCTTTTTTTGTTACAGTCATTTAAATACACCCATGCTTTATCTATTGTGACAATCGTTTTCCATTTTTTTTTGGATAAGTGTTTCTCATATAGAATTCTGCAGCGTGTCCTGCTTTGAGCGATATGCTTTGGAAGAAGACGATGCACATTGCGTTTTTTCGCTTTCTTAAGATTTAAATCAACTTTTATTATTTTGTTTACAGTGGACACCGAGCATTTTAATGATTTTGCAACTGCCCTTTGACTAGGGGGTGTTCTTTTAACATTAAACAACGTACCTTTGCAATAGTCGAAGATTTCCTTTTTTTCCTTGGATACATGTTTGGAATTTTTGTCCCACTTGAGGCTCCAATTTGACGTTTTTTTTCCTTTCTTGTTAATGATATTACCTATCGACGCTTTAGATATCACAAAACCATGACTCTCACATCGTTTTGGGGTAACGGAGTATGCATATTTCTCTTCGGAAAGAGCGTAAATGTAGCCTTCGAACCACTGCTTTGTTAAATTCGCCATTTTGAATAAAAACAAAACTTTCAAGCCACAGACGATAATTTTGACTTTTAAAAACATAGTACAATTGCAATTACTTCTTTTGCAGCAAACGATTTTTCATTATCGCTTACCAAAATCGTCTAAAAAATGTGCGAACAGCCACTGTAGCTAGCGAGAATGTTCAAAGTTGGAATATTACTTTTAAAGAGAGCTGACAAAAACTATCAGCAAACGCGAGTGCCAGAAGCTCTCGTCTTTTAAGATTCAAAACTCTCAGCTAACATACAGTCAAAGCTAATTTGTATTCTGGTGAGGAACACGGAAGGAAAAGTTATAGTAAAGATCAAAATCATAATAACCGGTTAGTTAACATATGATAAGCTACAAATTTTATTTTTGTCATTGCACACAATGTTTTTACTGCAGTGCTATATTTTTTCCTTTCCTTTCTGGAAACAGTTTTATAAACTTCTGGTAATATTCAGCTAAGCTCCTATTTATGTTTTGTCGTAAAATTTGTTTATTTTTTAGATTTTTATCACTAAATTATTTCTCATTTTCTCTTTAAAATGAAATACAAACTTAAAGAAAAATTGTTTTTATTCGGTAATTTGTTAATCCTTAATGAATAAATGTTTGTACGCATAAGTTTAGTTTCCCAGCCATTTATCAAGTTCTTTAAATAGTTTAAAACTTTTTTTAGTACAACTAGTCACGCGAGAGCAGAATTGTGCTTTCTAAAACTGGAAAAATCGGTCAAAAATGTGTGCTACCTCTCTTTCCATTCTGTTAACTGGGACAAAGTACGTAGTTAACAGATTTATTTAAATGTTAACCCAATATGTTTGAGTAGAATTTTATCTTTCATAATGAGAAAATTGCAAATACATTTCCTAAAACTCTGAAAAGCGATATAAATTGACACAAAAGTAAATAACACACAATTTGGTTAATGTGAAAAATAAAAGTTTATTCTGAAATGTTTTCACCGTGTTATTATTTTAAAACTAATGAAAACAATGTTAATTTATTATAAAAATAATGGCATTGTATCATTTAAAAGATAGAACTTACTTAATATTATTTTTAAGAAATAATATGACAATTTAAAACCAATTTTGCAGTGATCTTTTCTCATAGTCTCTGAAAGTTAGTTCAACGGCTATTTCACTCTCCCTTTAGGCAGTTTCTGTAGGTATTTTTTGTACGTAAAACACACGATGGAAACAGTTTCATCATGACCAAAGCCCAACGAGAGCATAAAGCTGCTCTAACATTGAATAAAATCCAAAAATCTACTAAAAAATTGAGAGATCAAATACACGAACTTGCATGCACAAATCAATGTTGGTAGTAGTCATGGAACATGAGATCAGAAATTGCTTCAATTTCTATTCTCAAATAAATCTTTTCTCGGCACATTTTTCTATCTTGCCTTTTGGGCCTACTGAGAAGCTCAAACCCAGAAGATCAAGCTATGCCTGCCACTCTCCTAACCGGCTTTACGTAGTAGTTACTGCTGTTATGTTCAAATGTTTACCTTTTAACGCAAAGTCTGATTACCAAGGTTATGGCTCAGGGGTTCCAAATTTTAGAGGCTCTCAAAATCAAACTACAATTCCTCATAATCCTACTTTCACCTCATGAATACAAGGAAAGTGGAAGCAGGAGAGCCTTGAAAAATCTTTATGCTTTTAAGATTCCAGACTGATGTAATTAGCCTCTGACATAGCGGAAAAATTTTTCCAATCATTTACTAAAAGCCTTTGCAGAACTAATACTAGACTTCTAATAATTAAATTTTAGCATGACATTTGTTGAATAGACAGTGTCCGTGTCATAAAGCTACATTAATAGCTAAGCCTTTAACTTATGAAATTCATATATGCATACATAGATATGTGGATTGTTGGTTAAATATAAGTACAGGAACGTAATGCTTCTAAGCCAGGGATGGCCAAATTTCAAGACGATGGGAGCCGCATGATATTTTTAATGAACGTTCGAGAGCCAGAAGTCCAAATTTACATCGTTTCAAAAATGATGAGACAGGTTTTGAACACAAAGAAACTTTGGAAGTAAATTAATGAATATGTGATTAACATGATTACATTTGCATATGAATAAATACATCTTATATCTACTGTTTTGTGTTCAGAAAGTTGAGTCCCAAGAAAATAAAAATTTGTAACGCTTGTACTGAGCAACTGAGTGTTTTTTCTTCAAGTAGAGAAACCAAATATTTTCTTCTGATTTTCTTTATACTTCTCCGTTTATAATTATTGTTGTTTTAGTAGAAGCAAAATGAATCGGAAGCATATTCATTGGTCTACAATTACATAAAAAGTGTTATTTGAGAAAAGTTTTACAAATCATTATTTAAAAGAAAACTTACTGGGTGTGTGTGTGTGTTTTTAACTCACGAACAGCCTTTTAGAAAAGGTAAATTAAATTATACACGTCAGTGTGCACTGCAGAGAAACTGTTATTCGAGCAAAAATATTTTATTAAGAAATAAGCTATTAACTTGTTTAAGCTTTTGCTTAAAAAGTAATTTTGTTTCTCCACTCAATTAACGTAAGGACCAACTGTATCCTAACCTAAAAAATCATTAAAAGGATTTTCCACAAACTTTGGAATAACTACTTTTACTGATTTACTTACGTATAGAAGAATTCACCAAAATATGAACATGATCATAACGGTCCTAACCGATGCAGTATTTCAGCGTGGCATCCAACAGAATCTTCAGAATTTTTTAGTAACCAGTACACTGCGCTTCATTGAAAATTCTCGAAACTATATCCCGAATCATTCCAATAATTTTGAACATAAATAACGAAGTTCATGCTCGTCATTGAAAATTCTTGAAACTCTCGAATTGTCATGATAGTTGTGGACGTAGATTACGAAGTTCATGCTTATCATTGAAAATTCTCCAAACCGCTTCTTAATTCGTTACGATAATTTTGGACATGCATAACCTATTGCTAATAAATCTAGTAGTTCATGCCCGGGCTATATAAACGCTTCGTCGAGCACATTTTCTCTCCTTCTGCCAGCCGAAGTCTTCAACATAGCTGTTTAATTGTGAGCTGTTTTTCAAATACTTGGCAAATCAGAAATAATATTACAGAAAGAAAACATCCCAGTCACTACTATAATGAATTTATTTCTTAAATGCAGATATAGCAGGAACGCTTAACTCTTCATATTTTATGGACATACACAGATGTTCGATGCTGAGGCTTTTTGTAACACGGCAGACGTCTGCACAATAGTTTAGTTCCCAAGCTCTTACGAAATAGGCGTACGGATCCATTATATTCTAAATTTTGGACCCATAAAGGCGGTCAAATGAAACGTCTCCTCTTGCATTTCTAAGTAAAATAACTCAGAAAGAAGTTTAAAATAAATGATTGTCAGCCTAAAGGTTACATAGTACAATTTTCCATTGGGTTATCTAACCCGTATACAGAAAATAAATCTCGAATTGAGTTTGAAATGGGGTCTGTAAGCAGAGGATATTTTAGAAAATAAAAGATCAGACTTTAAAATAAACGTTTACGGGAGAAAATTTTCACATTATTGCGTGAAATGTTTAGTGATCAACCAGTGGATCATTGAATTATGTTTCATTTGAATACTAAGCTTTTATGAGGGACGTGTCAGACGTACATAATGATCGAAAATTAGGAAGACAAAAAATATCAACAGATTAAAACAAAGTGTAATGCTGACATTAAAGCTGGGGCACCTGCAGAGCGGCAGTAGTAAGGGGTGAATATTTCTAGGTATGCCGGGCAGCAAAATGCCTCTAACCTGGTGTGAGATAGAAAGAAAGACATCAAACAAGAAATCGAAAAATAAAAGAAAATATCACAAGATAAAAAGATTTCACCAATACAAATATGCCGATTTTGATAAAAACTTTGGAGAAGAAAGACGTTTATGTTCTGTTAATCCCTCATTGCTTGATGCAAAGTTATTGATGTGAAGATTTGATGAAAAGGTGAAAGATCTCTATCTGGAATAACAATATTTGTTAAAATGGGAATTAAACATTTTTACTAAAATTTAAATCTTTGTCAAACCAGTGATTCTTTCCACGACTCCAAATATTTCAGCATCCACAACCGTTAGTGAAATAAATTATGATCTCTACCTAGGATTACCAAGAAATTATTACGAAAGATAGAGTTCCATGTGGGAAAAATGTTCATTTAGCATATTATTGTGAATGAGTTAGAAATCTGCGAAGCAATTGCATAAAAATGCTTCACTTGCTTAGGGATAGGAAATTAATTTTGAATGAGTTCCACAGAAAATTGAGACAACCAAGTAAGAGGCTGAAGGTACACTGCATCAAAAATAAAATCTCGTAAAATTTCTACCGCAGATTAAAAGAGCTGTATATAGATTGCAATGCGAAGCAGGTTTCTTCAGTAGTTACTCACGCCATTCAAGGGTTGAATAAAAGTAGGACCCTGCAACGAATAGCAAATCTTCCAGCTGGATCACAACTGTTGTGATAATGGCATTGCACTGGAATGTAAACAAATACTGCCTGAAGTAAAATTAACTTGAGAAAAAAATAATAGGGAGAATAATTAAGTAAAAATATTAGCATTGCGTTTTAGATAACTTCGTATTAGTGTATTTCGCGGACCATTATCTGTTCAAAAAGTAACATAACCGGGATAGCAATTACCAGAAATGGAATTATTTGTAATTTTACGTATTTGTTGCTCCGACGATAAAGCAGCAATGGACAGTTTGGAATCTATCAAATTTTTACATACATATATCAGAAATTAAATTAGCGATTAACAAAGAAACGTGGCTCTGCATAATTTCTATTTCAAATTCCATTTCTGTTAAAAAATTAAATTATATTTTTTCAAAATCAGTCGCATTTCAGATGGCTAAGGATCACAAATAACTCGCGAGGCGTAGTTAAGGTGTCGGAGAGCCGCAATTTGACCATGTCTGTTCTAACCAAACTGGTAGAAAGGAAATGCCGCATCGCATGCAAAACCCGATACATAAATCACCAAATAACCACATACATAACATACACTGCGTAATTACTTAGACAAGATTCAAGGAATTCCATGAATACTTTGAAAAAATTCATAATATCATCTTTGCACGTCTCCCATGTGATCTTCGAAGGCTCAGCTTACCTTGTTAACAACTGTAAGACTAGAGTTCAATTCCTTGCGAAGATGCAGATGATTGTTAAGTTCTCGCTAGAAAAAACTTAGTGACACTACAGTTTTTTTCGCAACATCATGCATGCTATGTGTAAACTTTCATATTTGCAAAAAAGTGTTCAATATTTAAGATCCGCAAAAGAAATTTGCACATCAAAGGAACAAAAAAATTATTGAAAATAATGAATAAATTGAACTATAATAACATTGTTATGAAATGAAATAGTGAAATGGCTATACCGAAAAACTTGTTTATTCCTGTTCAGCAAAAACCTTACTTAACGTTGTTTAGAGAAATAAAATACAGTCTAGAAATTGAAGAAGCTTAAACGTTATTTAGTGCTTGTAAACTCAGTGGTTTGGGAATTAAGGATCTCGATGCAACGTGAGGAATGAAGGTAAACAGAAAGGACGTCTGGAGCTATACGTCTCCTTACAATTTATTAAATATAGAGAATTCCTTACCGATAAACAACGAGACATCTTCTAATTTTAAACGTAATAAATTTTAAATTTATTAACTTCGCCTGAAATAATACTTCCTCTGGCAGTCACAACAGTTGTTTATAATATGACAAATAAGTCCTGTATATGTACCTAAACTCCTATGCCTGCAAACTCTAATTGCCAATACCTTTTAAATTTTATGTAATTTTTTTCTCGAACCAGCAAATTAAACTTTCTTTGCTAGCTCACAGTTACTGAATGAATTTTTATGTCAGTCTTATACATCATGTGTCATATTCGAACAAAGGTGGAATTAAGTTTAAGTTCTTTATAGGCAGTAGCAGAGATTATAAGACAAAAGTAAAGAAGCAGATTAGCAGTCACGAAATCCAAATTCAGACAATACTTAGCAACCTTACCTTAACGTTTCTACATATTATTAGGTCTTGAGTTATCTAACCGAATAAAAGTACTGTTGTTGTTACCAATCTCACTTGTCTGACAATGGTCAGAACAAGCCCAAGACATTTATTGTGGCTAGGAGTCAAATGCGCGTGCGTTGGTAAGATCATTGAGCCCATATAAGTGACACCCGACTTCAGCTCAGTTTCTGTCCCCAATTTTGAGAGAGAGCAAACGGGTGGACGGTTATGAGGGTCTCCCAGCCCTCTTCCACTAACACCAACCTCTCAAGAGGACTTTCATCTCACCGCATATTTAAAGCATTCCCATGTCGCGTAGATACTATACATTTATGAACATCCATGCCTTCTCCAGGATTCGGACCTGGGCCCTTCGGCATGGCAGTTAGAATCACTAACTACTATCTCATTTGAGCGGCACTAAAAGTACTTAATAGGAAAAAAAAGAACGAACTGGGAATTTCAAAAGTGCTGAACTCTCTGTTGAAGCATCAAAATAAAACCTCCAAGAGATTAAACTCAAGGGACTTGGGCATAATCTCTGAATTAAGAGAAATATAGTGTATCTATAATACATAGGAGTAAGTGTAATTGAAAATCCCTAGTAATCCAGCTGTCAAGAACCAGCACCAGGACTCAGGGGGCTGCATTAGCGTATCTTTGTTTTCCTCTACCATGTTTACGATGTATACTTTAAGTCACTAAAAGCTAGCAAATTTTAGTATTTCTTGCGAATCAAAGACTTACCTAAAGACGGTATTCTGCAGAAGTTGATGTCCATTCATTGTAGATTTTGCCTAATTTTACAGGCTGAATAGGCATCCTTTGTTGTTAATGCATAAACTCAAACATACAGACGTAACTTATGTCAGACAGCGAAATGACTTTCTTAACGAACAACATGTAGCGATATAAGGATCTTAATTAAGAGCCATGCAGAAAAAGGGTTGAAACTTCTTTTGAAATTTGATAAATGCAACTCTTGGGACCAAAGTAGGCTGAAACGTCTATAACGCTAACGAAATAGTCGTAGAGATGCAAAAAAGTGATAAGTAAGTACTAAGAAAGCTGTTGTTATATAAAACAGAACTTTAGATTTCGAATTTTCGTTTTCTGAATAAGATAGAGACCTGTTTCTTTTCTTTTTACGTAAAATGCAATTTTCTGCAGAGAAGAACAGGGCTTCTGTGTGCGAATATGATTTTGTAATGGTTTAATGGCTGGACTGAAGGACTCTTTTTTCGTCGAAATAGAAACGCTGTGGGCCAAATATGGAATACAATTGCAATTTATTGTGGTTGAAGGATGATGTGCTTGTAGGTGCAAATGATTAAAATCAGGACCGTCTTAAATCATGGATCTACTGAGCAATTTCCCGGAGGCCCCACGAGCATAAGGGCCATATGCTAACCCGTTTAAATTTCATTTCTGTGAGTGATAGTCATAGGGCCCCCCAGCACATTGGTTTGACCGGGGGTCCATAATGCTGTTAAGAAGGCCCTGATTAATATTATACAGAACTTACTGGAATAAATCCATCGATGAAGTGTGCAACAACGGACAAATATCCGTTTTTCTTTAGTCATAGCGGCATAGAACAAAGATTTGTTCAATGAAATAACATTGATAAAAGTTAAAAAGCGTTTGGAATAATTTAGATTAAAATTGAAGAGGAACTGAAACAGCGAATCTCATAAGTCGGATTCGTAGACTAATTACTAAAATATAAAACACGATTTTTTTACAAGCAAAAATCATGAGTGGATTATCGAAATTTATACTGCTTTGCTTTCATTTTAAGAGAAAGTAAGTAAGAATTCCGTTTTCCTATGAAAAGTAAGGTCGTTCCATACATTTCCTTCCCTTTCTTCCATTTTTTAAGACATACGAAGTATTTAGTTTGAGATCTAAGATTAAAAGCTATTTTCATGTGTATCTAGTATTCACGCCTGGCAATTTAGCTTTATACACATAACAAGCGATAAAATTTTAATTTCCCATCTATGCGACTATTATACAGTGAAATAGTTTCATGAAAGCAGTTTTGTTTGTTTCGAATAGAAAAGATCCCCTAAAGTAAGATGATCCTGCAATTTTTGCATTTGTCTTACAAGAAAAATAAAGAGCTAGCATATAATACAGCCATACATTATGAACTTGATATATCCAACATGAAATATTTCAATGGTCTAAATAAATGGTCTTTCTTGAATTAAAATTAATAGGTTATTTAATTTTAAAGCAAAAGTTAAGAAATATGTGAAAAATTAACTTAATATATTTTTAAAGTTGGGTTCGTTATGTAAGATAGGTATGGTTTCGAGAAAGAAATTCTAAGGGGAAAGAAAATCTTCCATTTGGGTCACTATGGCATGTAATTTTGACATATTTTCTAATTTTCTGCTATATTTTTAATAAATATCTCTGTACATCTGTCAACTAGGTTAAACATGAAATTCTTATACAATTTTTAACTCGTTAATATTATTGTACGACAATAAACTTGTAAGATCTCGCTGCCCAAATTGTCAGAAACTGGGGTAGTGACTGCAACTATGTCTGAATTTACACAGAAACGTAAGAAGGGATTAGAATCCTTTTTATTTTATCTTTAAAATGACAAATACGTCTATTTGACGTTCACAAACTGCGCCAACCCGGCGGTTAACTGAACTAAAACGTAAAACTGAAAGTAATGACTGGATGAACAACTATCAAACACTACCGACGAGGCTCTGAGATCTTAAACTAACCGCGTTTTTAATTACCGCTGAGATTCAGCAAGATTACTGATTAAACAGTTGAAAATTAGCACTTCTGCAAAGCTAGGCACACAGGCCGACACGCGCTGACATTTACAACGTGTCGGCCTGTGTGCCGACTGCGGCCTGTGTTCGCGTGCTACTAGAATTTACATACTCTGGCAACACGGTCATTTCTAGGTAAAAATGAAGGCTAAACAGGAAAGGAATATTTAGACTTAAAATAAATGTTAGTTAAAATAAATATAAACTCTACAAATTTTGAACACTTATCAGTTTTACGATAATAAAAAATCAAATTAAAAATGCTTTTGTTATTACATTAGTAGTTATCGTTAAATGCTACAACGTTGTTTATTGGTGGTTACAACTGAACCATCCAACAAATTAATTCAGTTCTACAGTCAAGCTCTAATGAAGTTTTATTCACAGAAAGGGGAATGAATTCCATTTCGGAGAAACTGACTGAAAAATACCTAAAGTATTTATTTTTCATAGTAAGAAATTAAGATCAGAGGCATTACAGTTGATTGTTAACGAATTTAAACTTATATTGGAGTTGATTTTATTATGAAGCGATGAAATTAGAATTATGACGCAATTCATGATTCTTCTAAAGCTTTCAGTAGAAATTATAATTTAAATTCGTTAAATAAATAGCTGCTTCCGTACAGAAAAACTAGTTTAGCTTAAGATATAAGGTTTCTCCTTCAATCTCTTAATCTTCTTGCTCAGCATATGCTGTGAAACCCTATGTGGAGGACAGTGAGCAAATCTAGGCTATGTCCTTTAGTGTTGAAGAACTACAAAGTCAGAAAGAGGGTTTAAAGTGACCCTTTAATTCAAATAATTACAACTCTCCAACTTGAGAGTAAGCCACTACTTGGGCTGAACTAAAATAAATGAAATAAAGAGTGTTAACAATTCAATTTCCTAAGTTTAGGACGGCGAGGGAAGCCTAACACTCAGTGAAATGCAATAATGCGAATTTCAAGAGTAAGAACCAGTAAATGCAATTGCCTATGAAAGCGAACTTTCAGTAGACAGAGGAAATCCTTGCGCGCACAGCCTTACGGCGATAAATCCAAGACTCTGCTTTTTCCTCCTCGTTAACTCCTGCCTTTTAAACTGCTATCAGATATATGCGATTTGATTAAATATCTCGCTCGCGCTAAATTCGGGCAGCAACTGAAACTTTGAGATATTGATAGGAAAGTTCGAACTAAAAATAACTTGGTTAATTAAAATAATGAATGCTACAAAGATATTTCAACTGCCAATTTCAACTTCAATTTATTTATCTATAGAAAAGTGGCTGGATGCTTTAATATTGAGTAGAAAGAGAATATTAGTGTAAAGAATTTTCTTTCCTGATGATATTCTAACATAATGCATTTATTTCATAAAATGTGAATATAAAACTGCAATATGCTTATAACTTTAAATAGCCCTAAATTATTTGGGAATATCTAAAATTACTTCTGAATATTTTTTTTAATTCTTGAAAGCAAACAACCAGGCAATGTATTGCTTAGGCTTTAAAGCGACCACTTACTGGTTTAAGATATTCTAGACCCCTTCTGTTCAAAAGAGGTGCTGATTTATTTTACATCTGAAAGTAAAGTGAGCATTCCAATTTTTCTGGGGATTCAGCTTCAAACTCTCCCTTTGTACCTATCTCTTCTCCATATAAAATTGGAAAAAAAACAGTCTCTTTCAAAGATGAAGATACCGAAGGTATGCTGAGATTGATATGAACTTCCTTGATTCGAATAAAATCTTACAGCCCTTGGAAAAATCATTTTATTAATAAATGATATAACTCGAATTTATTTTTAAAAGCTAGTAAATGACGAAACTTTAAACAGATCGGTTTTCTCGATGTAGTGTGGTGATAATAAATAGTGTGAAGTCGGAATTATTCGACTAGTTATCAGCTCATACTGGTTATCAGCTCGTAAGGTATTTATTTAAATTAGGCAGTTCTTTTACGTTCATAATCTATATTGTCATTTATCCCTCTCCGTTTTCCTGCCAGAATGAAAATTCTATTTCGCGCATATTTAAATGAGGTAGAAGGAGACTGTATTTAAAGACAGGTTACCTTAGTTAAAGCTTTAAATTACCTTAGTTAAAGCTTTTTCCACTTGCTGAAGGCCACATTACTAGTATAAATTCTACCATAGCATTCTGTCTATGGTATTGCTTTAATCTTGCAAATAGTTCTGTCATGCCGATGCAGGTTTGAATCAACTTGCGCATTAATTATTTCTGCGTAGCCTTTGGTTAACGTAAAGACTTAGATTGAGTTTAAATTTAAATTTTCTACTTTTGATTTGCGCCATAAAGCTGGCTGGTTTTGAAACACCAGGAGGTGCCTTCTGATCAACTATATGAGTTCTTAATAAAAGCGTTTTTTACACTCTTCTTACATTTCAGCTTGATTAACTAGACATAGCGATAAGTTGCTTACCTCTGTTAAAGAGTCTTGACTTAGTATATGCTCCCAAAAAGAGTGAAATTCTACAAGCTTAGTCTCGTTTAATTTCCCTGAGAACCACTGAATATTTAAAAAGTATTTATCTTCTTTTATCACTGTTAACATTTAGGGAAGCTGCAACTTAACTAGTCACTATAAAGAGTTTCACACGATTTCGGGAGATTTTAGGGCAGCAGGGAAACAACTTTTCTTGAAAAATGCAAATCGTTTTCTTCTGTTTCGGCCGCTGAAGTTCTAAGACGTGAGATAAATCCGCAGTGAATTAATAAAATTACTCAAAAAGACAAAAATTTCAAGACAAACATCTTCAAATAGGTTCACGATTATGAACATAACTCTAAATTGTTTAAGGAAACATGTCGTGTAACCTTTTAAAATATGTGCATTTGTAAAATTTAAAAATACTGCAGGCATGCAGGCTCACATAAAATTTGCTTTACGTATATGTGGTAAACTTTGCGATATCAGCATAGAGAAATGGTAACAAAATAAACTTCCTGTTAAATTGCACTCTTAGATCAATATAAAAAGATCCAAAATTATATTTAAAAGTACTGCATACGAAAAAAGTAAATTACTCAATTAAAATAATAAGCATCAAATTTTCGTTCGTAAATTCATTCTTAATCAGTTAGTTTAACTTTTAGTCAGGTTTGATTTCAGATGGAATGTATACCATTATTCGAAAGCTTTTATCTCATATTGTTAAGCTGTACGTAATTCTAATAGCATTATTTGATTAAGGTTATGGCAGCCATGTGTTAACGATATAAATTATTACAGAAAGTCCTTAACAGATGCTAAATTATATGAACTAATCGTGTAAGGCGAATATATAACTGAAATGATTTAACTAAAATTTGTAAGTGATTATTTGAGTTGCAATTATAATTTGTCCAAATGAAAATCCACTAATACATGAGGAAACCCGAAACTCTGATTAGTTTCTTAGAAATAATTAAGGTGCCTATATTTTTTCTCTCAGAAAGTTTAATTATTAAAAAATCCCTCCGAGATCAAAATACGTTTAGAAGATGGATCCAATATTCGTAACACTCACGTCCAAAACAATTTTGTCCATTGCAGCCTTGGGAGTCAATTTATTCAATCTTTATACAATTCTCATGATCTGGCACCAACTAATTTCTCGCTCTTCTTGTAAATCAAAGCTCCTGCACGTCAAGGATCGAAATGACGTCACTAGAGCTGTCACCAGAAACAGCTGGATCACTATGAAAAGACAATTTTCGGGAGCATTACAAACAACAGATGCATTGTTTGAAGAACTGTTTCGATATTCACTGCGATTAAGTTGAAAAGTATAAAATAATTAAGCTTTAAAGGAAAATAAAATAATACGGTTTTAAAATTATTTCTATGAAATTAGCGAATTTTTGTATTTTCCTACATAAAAAACTTCTGAATGGTGCTAAGAAAAACTTGAAGTGGTTTCTCAAAAATGGTTCTGGAGTCGAAAGTTCTATTTAGGGGCTTCATTCTCCCAGGAAATTAAAGCTACTTTCATGATGTTTTGAAAGCTCTCAAAAATCTATTATAATGCAACAATCGAATCTTATAACTGTCAGGCCAAATTATGTAATTTACTGCATTTTAGAGCACATATCTCACTTGATTAGTTTTGCTCTCAATCAAATCAAATTTGGCAAATATTCTTTTGCGAAAGACACAATAGCATACAATAGTTCAGGAAAGCAAAAGACAAATCCGACCAAGATAACAAACTATTCAATATTTGTCTATGTTCTGAATGAAGAATCATTTGAAAAACTACCTCTAGAACATTATAGTTGCTACTGGATCTATATATTCCATTATGCTGAAACAGAATATTGTCCAGTTAGGCAGCTAGTTTTTGCGTGCTTTGTCTTAATCAAATGATTAATCAACCGTGTTGTCTAAGTCATAGCTTCCCAAACGTTTTTGGCTCACTGCCTCCTTTTTAGAATTTTTTTGTTTTCACATCCTTTGAGTATATTATTTCTGTTATTAAAAGTTTCAGGTGTGCTTGTCTATGCATTTTTTTGTTCAACTGAACTTTCGATTATACGAGCATTGCACCCCAAAATTTTTAAAACTTGCATTGAGGATGATGAAATTTTCTGATTGTTTGGAAGAAAGTACCAGTTCTTGATGCCGAAGATTTCATTTTTAAGATATGCAATAAACTTAAAACCTTAACGTTAGTGTACTGGATGCCATAATAAAAGGGACCCATGATATCGCAAAGGAGGACGGTTTTGCTGGTGACAGTGTTTCATTTTGTTGGGATTATTTCTGGTATTTAAAGAGTTTGAAAATATAAGTGAATAGAACCTAGAAAAGGGGATAGAGGATTTTATAAGCTTCACTCTGAAATTAATGCTATGTATTAAACAAAAACTATAGAAAACATCTTTCAAATTCTCCAACTATGCAAAATCAGCCCTCTTTCAAAATCAGCAACATTAGCAACAATCATTCCAAGTATAAAATTCATATGCTGTTCTAAGAAAGAAGCGGCATAGCCCTACACTACAATAGATACCTATGGTGCTACCTATAAATTTATTTACTTTGATTTTTTTTTAATAAATTTATTTGGTTTAAATTTTCTATGCATTTAAAGCATTGATAATGTTACAACATATTACCTTTCTTACAAAGTGGTCAAAAAATTAAAGTATACTTCATTCGAAAAAGAAATTACAGCTAGAAATGTTACTGAAATCTTAGTACCGTCGTGTTGTTATGGAAACAACATGCTAAGTTTTCGTCTTGTAGAATTGAGTTACAATTTATTTATTTTGTGTTCCATGAGCTATTGCAGTGTATGCGGAGAGAAGCAGCAGTTTGCTTTTTATCGAAGTGTTCTTATATTGCAGATGATTAATAAAGTTTATTTTATAAATTTTACTTCTTCATAACCACTAAATCCTCTACATTGCTGACCGATGCTGGACAGCATGCGTCCTTCTGATCGTTCGGGTAATTTGGACAGTACGAAAGCGGAACTATACATCATACACCAATGGATCTAGTATCAGTGGTTCAAAATACTCACTTCCATTCCTTCTGATCCGTCTCTGCGGTTTATGATGGTGGAGTCTACTTTTGAATTAGTGATTCCAAAAGCAGCCGCAAAATCCAGAACAAAATACTACAACCACTGTGTATCGATCCTACCTCCCGACATCGCTATGACCATAAGGAATATCATCTTTTCTCCTGATGAAACGGATCCATATAGAAAACTGAAAAATGAAGTCATCGCTTGCGGTAAAAGTAAATTGCAAGAAATACGACGTGATCGTTGGATGTTAAATGGGGGATAGATAATCGTCCGAATTCTTACGCATTTTGCAGTGATGGGCGGAGGATCATAATGTGGCGGACACGCTTGTTTTGGGATTATTTCTATAAAAAACTGCCTACGAATGTACAGTCTATTTTAGCATCAATCACCTCTCTAACCAAATAAAAGGCTGCTGAAACAGCGAATGAAATATGAAAGTGTCACCTACCCAGGTAACTACAATTTCTGATTCTTGTGTATTATGCGGTGTTGCCGCGATCTCTGAACTACTTAAAGAAATAAAATCGATTCGCAAGAAGTTGCTCTTCTACAACGTTCGAGAGATCATTCTCGTAATCATAACTTTCGTTATACTACTAATCGTGAGAAATCTTCTGAAAAAGTTATTTATGTTGGTACCACCACAAATTTGCTTCTAAAGCTAAGAAGTCTACTCCGCCTAGCAATTTTCTGACAAATATCCAGGGCAAGAGGTAGCGTAGACATACATTTCGCCTTCTAGGTCTTGTCGCCTATTTGTTCGTGATCGCAAAACCAACGTTAACTTTTTAATCTATGCAGGTAATGATTGTTCCTTAATTCTAGCCTTGAGATCTAATAAACTGACTACTTCTACCCAAACTTTTCTTGCAGCAAATGTACTTCGATAAATGTGTCGAAGTAAAAGTTATCCTTAATGATGATATGGTGGTTCAAAAGATTTCATAATTCAGGTCATTCAGGTTTCAGTTGGGAGAGCATATAACGAATCCAAAATTCATAGAGCACTCGAAATGATGGGAATAATCATCAATGTAGATTATAATCCAAGATAATTAATTCAACAGCACAAAACAACATTTTATTAACGACACTTAACCGGTTTTAAGCAATTTCCGCTTATAGCAGAGGCCATGAAAATCATAGCAAGTATTTTACGCTTCGAGATTCAAGTATTTTTCACATTCTCATTCTATAAAGTTGATGCATCAAGAAGATTCTACCATCAAGTTATTTTTTTACTTTTCTCAGCACACGGAAAGAGCGCCACCTATCTGCCACGTGTGAAACATTACGTTCAGGTTCAGATTTAAGAAAATTTGTTTAACCTTTTTATGTATGTAGTGCTGAAACTGCCATAATTGGAGCAGGTTTCTTACATTATTTCAATCTCTAAACAGATCTTAAAATCTGTTGTTTAAACGACACTTGAGTCAAATTAAATTCTCGTGGTATTTTGCATACTGCTAATCCATATTCCATGAAATCTGTATTTTGTAAAAATAATTATTCTAAATTGCTAAATGAATTTCCTAATATTGTTAAGGCTCCTTGCGCAAAACAAATTGCCAGATTTTCAGTTTAGCATCATACTGAAACTTTTGGTCCACCCATTTTTGCCAAATCACGGTCGCTTGCACTCGATCGCCTGAAAACTGCAAAAATGAAATGTCTGCATTTGATGGATTTAGGCCAAGTGCCCCCCTCTAGCAACAACGCGCTTCGTCGCTGGGTATGATCCCTATACAGGATATGAATGATTGGTGTCCCGTCAGTGATTCTGAAGCCGTTATTGCTCAAACCAAAAATGACAAGTATCCAATTCCTAGTATTATTGATTTCAACTCCATGAGTCCAACAACTTCTCCCATGTAGATTTAGTCAAAACATTTGATCAAATTAAATTCTGATTGTTCTTGAGGATGTCCATAAGACTGCTATTTGTACAACCTTCATCCTTTTCGAGAACGCTTGAATGCAATTTGGTTTGTGCAATGCATCAAGCACTTTTCAAAGGTTACTGATGAGGTAACAGCAGGTTTAAAAGGTGTATATGCATTTATTGATGACCCTTCGATTGCCTCCAAAAACAACGGAGGACATATTGAACATTTAAGAGCTCTCTTTAAAATATTAGATCATTATACTTTAGCAATAAAACCTCAAAGTACACATTTGGTATTCCTAACTTAGATGTCTTAGGATTTAAAGTCTTTAAAGAAGGTGCTTCAATTCCAGATCGAGTCGGTGCAATTTCTAAATTTCCTAGACCAACAATCTTAACACAATTTCGCAGATTTTCTGGACTGTTCAACTTTTACCGCAGATTGGTAACACATGCAGCATACATTTTGTCCTCTTTAATTAAGTTTCTGGAAGGGTCATGTTAACAAAAGAAATCATTTCATCCAACTGAAAAGACTGAAAATCCTCTCAGGTGGTCTGAGGAAGCTAAAAATTCATTTTAACAGCTAAAAGAACTCTTGCCAAAACCTCATAAATTATCCAATACCCTCTTAAGACATCCAGTTCCTGGTGCTGAGCTTAGTCTGTGGACTGATGCATCTGATATTGCTACTGGCAGCTCTCTCATGCAACTCTAAAATGGTCAATGGGAGCCAATAGTATTCCTTTCTCTAAAATTAAATAAGAGTCAACGAAAATCGTCTACGTATGACCTCGAACCTTTGGTAATATGTGAATGTATCAAGACATTTCGGCACATTATAGAACATCGCAACTTCTTCATATTTGCCGACCAACAACCACTAACATTAGCTTTTAGACAAAAAGCAGAAAAGTGCTCTCTTCGATAATTAAGACACCTGGATTATATCTCTCAGTTTTCGGCTGATACAATATGTTAAAGGTAGGTAAAATGTTATTGCTGACGTACTCTCCCGAATAGAAGTAAATTCTACCCTCGTTCATCAATTCTGCATTTCAAACCAGTAGCTTCAGCACAACTGACAGACTGTAAACTACAATAATTTCTAAATTCCAAAGCTTCCAAAGCTTTGAATCTCTTTAAATAGTACTGCCCTCATGAAGATATTTATTTCTACTGTGACTCTACAACCAATGTTCCTCGTCCTTTCATTCCCTTTTCATTTAGACCTATAATTTTCCAAAGTATTCACCACCTTTCGCATCCAGGTATATCTGTCATTTCAAACCTGATATTCAAACCTTACATTTGACCTAACATGTACACTTTTATCAAGAACTCCGTGAAGGCTTATGAGAAATGTTAACTTTCAAAGATATGCAGTGATCAGAAATCACCCATTTCGACACTTTTGCTTCCTGATGCCAGATTTTCTTACATTAAAATTTATTGTATTTGCCCATTACAAATTTCTGAATTCTGTATTGCTTGACCATAATCGATCGCTTTCCACGATGGCCTGAAATAATTCCTACGTCTGATATGTCGGTTGAAATAACTTGCAAAGCTTTAATTAGTGGATAGATAGCACGTTTTGGATGTCCTTCCACTATCACCACCAACCACTCTCAAAACTTTGAGTTGCATCTTTTCAGAGAGTTCAGAACCCGCTAGGTACTCATTCGTACTACTATATACCTCAGGCGACTGAAATCGCTAAACGGCTCCATCGCCAGCTAAAAACCAGCGTAAATGTGCAACAAAACCTTTGCTGGACAACATCATTACCTCTTATAGTTTTGGGTGTTAGTTCTTCCGTCCAAGATGACATCCAAGCAACTTGTTCTGAGCTGGTATACGGTATTGTGTTAAGATTGCCTTCCGATCTTTTGTGTTCAGATCAGCTTACTGAATCTGTCCCGATATCAACATATGTTAATCTTTTACGATCTATAATGAAATCTCTGATTCCCATTGCAACATGAAAGCAGTGTTCACAGCCTGTCCACATTCATCCATCTTTGAAATCGTTTTCTCATGTTTATCTGAGAATTTACTCTGTTAAACCTTTTCTTCAACAACCATACTTAGATTCTCATCCTGTATTGAGTGACATGACAAAACTTTTATCCTTTCCGTGCACGGTAAGAATCCAACTGTTTCAATTGATACACTCAAACTTGTATTTTTTATCAGTGATAAAACTGCTGTGCATAACACTAAACCTTCCAGTAAGACGGACACATTGAAGAACATCATGTCAACTATTCCTAAAATTGTCACAAAATCGGGACGACACATCATATTCCTGCAACATTTGTCTACCCCTTACTACTTGTTTATATTTTGTTTATTCAATATTTTCAACATTCAATTTAATTTATCATGTATTTTATTTTTGTAACTTCCACCATCACGTTTACCATTGCACAATTTCAATTATATCTGTTGTATCGTTCTGTCTTCCTCTGGGGAGGGGGGAATACTCTGTGGTGTTGCTATGGAAACAACGTGCGAAGTTTTCGTTTTCTAGAGTTGAGTTACAATTTTATAAGTAGCAAGATATTACAAAATATGCGGAGAGAAGCAGCAGTTTACTTTTCGTCGAAGTTTTATTATGTTGAATAAGATTAATAAAGTTCATTTTTATAAATATGTCTTCCGCCGCACCACTAAACCTCCACAATACAAAGAGTAATGATCATAATACAAAGAGAAAACAGATGGGAATTGACAAGTTATAGCTTAAAGCTTATGCAAAGAGGTAAGGCACACAGTGAGTCGATTGACGTTCGAAGCCAAGTTTCATAGTTTTCATAGTTAGGCATTCTTGCTGTGATTGTTCTGGATAATGCTCAGTATCTGAAAATGGATCTAAAACACAGCTGGAAATCGTCATGTTAAAGATGTAAGACTGAATTCACTTTGCTCACCTTCATTTAATCTACCTTTCTAGCCTAAAAGGCAATTTTGTGTTCTGTTTTACTACAATATCAAAACAATAAATGACTAAATGACTACTATAGACAGTACAACAAACTACTTGAGCTTGAAATATCAAACTAAAGCTAACGAACACAAATTTACTATCGCTTCTAATGGGGATAAGACGCAATATGTAAATTTAGATTATTTACAATTCATATGTTAATTTTTATCCCAGTGATGTCATAGCAAGTTTTCATAAGTTAATTAATTAAATCCAACAGCACAGGAGAAACTTATCAGTTGCAAAATACAATTTACGACAGATACAACCAGAGGTGCTCTTTTCGGCCGTTTTCCAGTTTTCCAATTTTCCTTCCTTAATATAGATTCTTACGCTTTTCGTTCTTTAGTTTCTTTAGCATATTTCAGATTAAAAGAATCAAATATTTCCTTAATTTTATTATATTTTTCTGGGTTTTTTTAAATAAATTCTTTCTTACTTTTATCTAAATAATTTATTACATTTAAATTTAATAAATCTACTAAAATACATTTATATTTAAATATTTTTCTTAGTTATTTAGCTAATAATTTAATTAATCCTCTTTGTTATAGACCCTAGTTTGTTTAATATTAATTTGTTTTAAAGTTTTTCTAACTTCATCAGCAATCTTTGGTCTCAGTGTGTCTTCCATTTATTCGGAAACAATTTTTGAATGAAAATGCTTTTGGCATTTGGTATAATAATTTCTCCTAAAATGTCTTTTTACTTCAGAAATACTTACTTCAAAATACTTGCTTCAAAACTTACTTCAAAAATACGATACATTATTATAAGCTATAAGGATAACGTTTTTAATTTAACAGTATCCAATAAGCAATGTTGCCGCGTATACCTTCTTGGTAAAAGTATTTGGTGCATGTTGCCCTATAATGGAAAAGATCCGTAACAATAATATACGTTATATTTTTACCGTTAATAAGTATTAAATTCTGCACATAGCTTTTAGTACGTTTCTATCGGGCTGCATCTCAGAAGCTATAAAAGATTCGACACCCTTGCTTAGTTAATTCTTAGCTTCAGTTTTCGTTGTTTTACTTCTTCATTATGGAATTCAAAATATGTACGACTTCTTCATCTTGTTGCTGCAAATACATATTGTCATTCAGATATCATTTTTTTAATTCACTGTTCTGAGCATGCTGTGATTTCCCAACTCAGAATTTTTCTGAACAATAGTAATGATTTTAGAGCAGTAGGAAGTCACCTGAAAAATGATAATGTCCTTTTTCGCCAATTATGTGCTAAAGTCGACAAAATGACGAAAGCAGTTACTGAAAATTTGTCAAAAGATATCACTAAGAAGGAAATTAAAATTATTATTAAAACATTGCATCGGTTCTTACGTGTCTAAGCTGAAAAAAAAGACACGGTCCTAAAGTAAGCTCTCAATAGAATATAAGTGAATTTTAATTCAATCTACTCAAGTTATAAATATGATAAATATGTTGGTCTATTAATAAGCAGTTAACTGTGAGTTTAGCGCTCTTTTCGAGCTCATACTTATTTCCTCATAACAATAGTACGATCTTCAGCACTACATTTCTTAATATTGAACAATAACTTCAAACTGATGAGAATAAAGCTTAAGCCTTAGACACTGGAACAATAGGTACCATATTAATTTGGTACTATTTTCTTCTATAGGGGTACTTATTTCAAAGCCTGCGCAAGCAAAATAATACATTTTTAAACATAATGTTACATATTTTATTAATTTTCTTTCAGAAATTGCACAACGATCTTACTTTTCCATGCTGGGATATTTCTAAATCATATTATAAGAAAAGGAATATCTGTGTGCTACTTTCAATCTGAATATGTTTTGCAAGGGGTCGAATAATTATTCGGATTTGAGCAAATGCTGGCTGACTATGAAATATTTCGAAAACATTGCTACCTTGACATTCATTCATGCGATCAATAATCACTGTCGACTTTTCGGGATTTGCCCATCGAAACCATTTGAGCGTAAGTACCTGTATAGCATGGTGCAAAAAGTTCGTGTAACAAAGACAAATCTGTTAAATCAATAATACGATAATTCAACAAAATAACGTAAGTACATTATTTATGCACATGCCGAAAACATCAATATGTCTGGCATTTACTTTTTAATAAAAGTTGTTAAAGTTTCACTTGTTTTTCGATCCTAAAAATTCAGTGAAACAGCAAATTCTGGTAACGCTCAGAAAATTAATCTAAAATCAATAGAACGGTATTTCAAAAGGAAGATTCAAACACGTCATTTATATACCTAAAGAAAAACATCAATATGTCTGGCATTTACATTTTAAGAAAAATTTTAAACGTTCACTTGTTTCTCTCCTTCTAAAGATCCACTGATTCGACAAATTCGAGCAACTTTAAGAAAGTGAATACTAAAGTTTAATTGAATAAAAATTTACATTTGAGCTGTAATTAATCTCTTGTTAAATTTTAAATTTACTTTTTACTCCATTTAATAGCGAACAGTTAAAATAATGAAATTTTTTTATGTATACGAATTATATTTATCAAAACTTCAGTTCGAAATTTCGAATAAAATAACACACTTTTGAAAGATTATTAGAGACAATCAATAATGCAAAAATAAAAGTTAAGTAAAAGATATAATATTTAACAAAATTCAAAAGCTACTATATTCTCGGCAAATAAAAACTTCACTGCTGCTAGCTGTCATACAGTTAATCTGCTCTTTAGTAAATATTTCTCAACAAGTATGTTGCGAAATTTTAAAAATTTAAGTATGCAGAGTTGGGCAGAAATACTTGATAGTTTTCAAAATGCTACATGAAACGTAATTAAATTTTGTTAACTAAAGGGAAATATATAAAGAACTTTTGAAAACCATCTTTATTATATTGCACACGTTTCTGGAGGCTCTTTCTAAAATTTACCTTCAACTCTTCCTACATATCCTGTGGAATTTTCAACCTCATGAGCTATGAAGTATTTGAGATCATGAAGAGTGGCTTGTTTTGTCATGTACAAGGCATTTCAAATATCTCTGGAGGAATTCTTTGATGTTTATTTCGAAGTCAGCACAGTACAGTTTGTCATGTATAGTACCGCTTGAATATAGTAATAACAAAAAAGTTATATCTCTGAGGATCAGATAAACACTTCGCTTTAGCAAACTCAGAATGTCTCTTCATATTTCTTAATCAATTTTTGTCAATTTGAAAATATTTTAAAATTAATTTAAGCATATTTAGCAAGCCCACGAGCTGCCGAACGGGCTGGCTGCATTGTTGGTTTTCCCCGCATGTAAGGTTAATATAAGCCAGTTTTCATCGTAAAGTTCTCCCTCGCCTTAAGCAGGTAGCCCTCACATCCTTTACCATATTCGAATAGCCAACCAACCTTTAATTTATTAGGTCGTAAAAACAAATTAATCAAACACGAATTTACATTGGAAAAGACTGGAATTAGGTATTTTAAAGAAACTTCGATTTGCGGTAGCAAAAATAAACGGAAAAATATTACACAATCTGTAGTCTTTCATATTATATTTATAATATTACTGAATACATTGAAATTAATATTACTGAATTAATTAATATTACTGAATGCGTTTTGCAACTCTATATCTATTTAACTAAATTTAAGCAAAAAATTATAATTTATTTTTCGCAAATGTCGTTTACTACTTTCATTAAATAAACTGACAGAAACTAAAAATTTCAGTAACAGTTAATATCTCGAAGTATTGATATGATAACTATTTCAAGTAATTCCAAAACAATCTGCAAACAAGACTTTACGTAGAAGATATATAATGCTATATATATTAATACTATTAATGTTAATTTAATGCTATTTGAAAGCCCTTTAGTAATGGAATAAATTGTGATGTGTAGATATGTTGTTTATAAAATCATATGCTCTTAAGATTACTTGAAACATAATTTTGCATCTTTTTGCAATAAAAAGAAAAACATTAGTTAGCTTAAAAGCTATTTTTATATTGGCTTAATGTTTTTAATAATGGCTTAGAAACTGTGACATTTCTGAGATCTTTTTGTTCGGCTTTGAAATGTTCTGCAGGCTTAATGGGAGACATTAAATTAAAATAATTGTTAAATTTAATATATTTGAAAATTTGAAATTAAAACCTATGTCAACAGAATTCATTATTATATTAGTGTAATACTTTTAATGAATCGTGTTTCTTCTTTTCTAAATGAGTAAAGATGTCATAAACGCGCAATAAACCAAGAAAAAAAAAGCTCATTTGATGTCAGAGGAGCTTTTAAAAATAAAGTGTAGGTTCATAAGGTGTTTTATCCTTCTTTTCCGCATGCCTCGTGGTGTAAATTGAAGCACGCTCGACGCGTATTCGGGAGGTCCGGAGTTCGAATCCTGACTAAAACATTGTACATTCTTCATGTCCCTGCATCGATATAATCTAATGGCTCTAAAAATGGCTGCCGAATTAAAAGACACTGGACAATAATTCGTCACTCCCAAGATTTGGCAATTGGGTCCCTTAATTCCCAGTTGCCCTTTCAAAAAGGGGGGGTATATAAGATATTTTCTCTCTCCTTTCCTCATGCCTTCTTTGTGTAACTGGAAGGACGCTCGAAGCGTATTCCAGAGGTCCGGAGTTTGAATCCTGGCCAAGGCATTGTATATTTTCCAAAAAATTTCTTAAATTTGCAGACAAATTAGAATGAGATTTTTGCAGTGTAAATATCGTTGATGAATCATGCGAAAAACTTAAAGACTAAGCATTTTTTCTCAGACCGTGAAATTCGCATTTCTGGAAAAGCAGGAAATAAATTTTCGTTTTATTAATTTCAAAATAATAAGTTGTTAGCACTGTTAAGAAGAGATGCATGGGAAACGTCTTTAAATTCTTTCTATATGGTGGCCAGAAAAGTATTTCCAAAGCTCCATTTTTTTGTCAGTCAGTATTTAGATGTAATTTCAATCAGGGTTTAAAGTCTGAGTACGGATCGCAAAACAAAGAACCTTATTAGTACACTAATTCCGGCTAATATTTCATTTTGGCACAGAAAACTGAAAACAGATGGGATTAGACGGCGGTAAAATTAAATAATAAAACTTTTATGTTTATTACTCAGCAGCTCTACATCAGTGAACAAAATTAGAATCACTGGCAGGGTTTAAACAAGCTGAAAGCACCATCTCCAAGTAGACCAGTTGCTCTTGTTGGTCGAGTAAAGTAAAGTAAAGTATGTTAGCTTTATTACAAAAAATAAGAGGAATAGAATGAGGCTATATTCTACAAGAACTAATCTTCTGTTAAGATAACAGATATAATTTCAGTTTAAAACAGATCTTGCGTTAAAAGCCTAATCATTCTAAAAATTCTTATGGTAAAAACAGTTTGCAACTAAAATTCTGGCATCAATGAACTGCTAAAATAGCAGTAATCTCTGAAAGAAATATTACTCCCATAAAAATGGAAGAAGCAATTCTGAATAATTAATTTCACTAAATCAAGCTTTTTTAGACCCTGCAAAGTACAGTGCTGTATATTCAAATTTAACTTTGGAAGTAAATTTGGCAGCAATAAAAACTATTTTGGAATAAAAATATAAGTATATTAGGCAAAACCTCTTTCTGCAGATTTAAATTCAACTTTTATAATAAATTGGCTACAATATAAACTCTTTTCTTCTAAAATCATTAATACTGAGGTAAATTCTTGCTGCAGATACATATTAAACTTTTACAATAAATTCGAATGTAATACCAATTATTTTCCAATAAAATTGTAAGTATTGTGCAAAAAACATCACTTGTTTCATAGCTATATAAGAATGCAAACGATAGGTTATGCCTAGCTTGCTTAAAGTTCATGTTACACTGTTAAATGAGTACCTGGTTTCATTAACTTGCAGATCAAGGTACTGGAACAATTTCCGAATATATTTGTTTTTAGTTGTTCTTCGGCCAATAGACTGGGTGCTCGGTACAGAAGAGCTGCGTTTTCGTTTCAGCCTGATGTGCATGTTTTCTATGAACTGCTTGCCTTATAGAGGAATGTAGTTGAATTATGCTATAGTGTTAGCTTTCCTTCTTTTCTTATAGTTGACCATTAATTAATTAAACATTATCATGCACTATAGTTTTATACGGCGGACTGTGCTTACTGAATGCATTCACTTTTATTACTTATGCTCTTCATGTTAAAAAATCGTTGGTTTAGTTAGGTTAGGCTATTTCGAATATGACAAAGCACACGAGAGATATTTACCTAAATTGAGAAGTGCCTTCGTAAGGGGATTTCTAAGAGAAACTTGCTCATAAACAGGCTACACATGGAGAAAACCACGAAACCAACTACGGAGCCAGCTAGTTCGCTTGTGTTCGAATTAACGAGGAGTTATAGTTTTCGGCTGCCTTTAACTTCTCGACCAATGGCAGGGCGGAAATCGATGTGTTATTGAAAGTTTAAACTGAAAGTGTAGAACTGAGTATGAATACGATAAAAATTAGATATTCAAACAGCACACAAGGGCTGTTTCCCTTAAGGGGAAATATACCTTCATGAAAGATCTCTTAAGGGTAATTGATTCGCATTAAAAAAAAGTGTTGACAAATATTAACTTCTCAGTAAGCATATTGAATACAAACAAAGAGTCAACGAATACAAGACTTAATAAACATTCACGTATTACATTTCTAGGTCTTAATTCAAACTTTTTTATTCCTCTTCAAAGCTCTTTAATTTATGAACGATTTCATTTTACTGATGTATAATTATTTAATTATTTATACAATGATAGAAAAATATCCCATCACTAAGAAAAAATTATTGTAGAGTAATGAAATTTCGACAGTACATCTATCTTTGTAGCATACTTAATTGGCTAAATTTTCAAGATACCAGGTTAACGCAAGCGCGAGAAGAGCCATTTTAAATGTGAAATGCTGGTACATTAATAATTTGTATAATCGCCAGAATTTTGAATGCAAGCATGCACGCGTGCATGTATTGCGTCGTACAGGTACCGGATGTCAGTTTGCGGGATGGAGTTCCATGCCTGTTGCACTTGGCCTGTCAATACAGGGACGGTTAATGTTGGTTGAATATCCCTGGAGTTGTCATCCAGTGATGTCCCATACGTGCTCGATTGAAGAAAGATCTATGATCTAGCTGGCCAAGGCACTATGTCGACATTGTGTAGAGCATGTTGGGTTAGGTAGTGGTAGTAGTGGTAGGGAGGCGAGAGTTACCCTGTTAGAAAACACCCCTTTGAATGGCAACAGAACAGGCTGAATCACAAGACTGACGTAAAACTTTGCAGTCAGGGTGCGTGGAATAACCCCGAGAGTGCTCCTGCTGTCATACGAAGTTGTTCCTCAGATTCCAGGTGTAGATCCCGAGTGTCTAGGTCGCAGGACCAGTGTGTCTAGGCCGCGTTCGCTTACCTCCTTCTAACTAACATACGGCCATCATTAGCACCAAGCCAGAATCGGCTTTCATCAGAAAACACAACAGATCTGCACTACGTTCTCCAATCAGCTCTAGCTTGACACTATTAACATCAGAAACGGCAGTGGTTGTGACTGAGCACGCTACAGAGCGTCTGGCTCGGAGTTGTCCTTCAGGTGACCGATTTTGTAATAGTTCGCTGTGTTTCTGCGGTGTCAACTGCAGCTCGAGTTTCTGCTGCAAACGCAGTAGGATACGCCACAGCCATACGCCGAACATGGTGGTCTTCCCTGTCAGTAGTGCCACGTGGCAGCCCATAACCCAGTCTTCTTGAGCCCGAACCTTCCTTTGACCGCTGCTGCCAACAGTCATGCACAGTGGATACATTCCTGC